>JAGDQP010028645.1:0-23988 GCA_022664845.1 Lepisma saccharinum | reverse complement strand
GACCAAAGAATACCAAATAAAATGATAAGGGCAAGGTTCGAAGGACGCAGAAGGAAAGGCAGACCGAGAACCAGATGGCAAGATCAAGTCTAAAAAGATGCGAAAGAGCTACTTGGAGTGCGTGGGTGGAGAAGGATCGCACAGGAGAGAGAAGAATGGAAGGCAAGGATTGAGGAGGCGAAGGATCGACTACGGTCCAAGGAGCCGGATAAGTAAGTAAGTAAGTATCGGGTTACCGGGTCACTCATGTTTGGGTCAGTCCCTATCACCGGGTCATCGAAAGTGGCCTGGATTTGGCTGTGGAATACATAGAAACAGAAAGAGTGTGCGTAAATTAAGAGAAGAAATAAACATGAATAGAGAGAGGGAGAAGTAAAATAAGAGAAAGAAACAGCGAAGACACGATAACAATATATCAAGAAAGAGAGGAAGGGAGAAAGATCAATGAAAAATATGAAAAATACATTACCATTATGCTAAATGGTACTCGTATAGCCATGATGGCCGAAGTCTTTCAGGCCCTTGGTTATTTTACACTCAGTAAATTATAATCATAGCGCACTCTTTAGCAGCTCTTAGAAAGTTTAAGTTCAGAAATTGAACCATGTGGCAACCTTGCAACAACATGAGTAACCACTGCGGGCGTTTTAATACAGTGAGTGTATTAGTGCAGTTTTCGAGTACTAATCTTTGTGAAGAAAATAATGTTTGTATATCTAGTCGTGATGTAGCGAAAAATATGTGAATAAAAGTAATTAGAACTTTTCTCTTGCGTTTATTGTTCATAAAATAAATTATAACACAGCGATGTTGCTATGTCTGTAATACTTAACGATGAAGTTTTGCTTATTTCCACTTGGGACGTTAAATACGGGTTTCGAAACTTTTAACAAAATATAATCTAACAAAATAGTAGTCAAGAGAATATTAACTCATAAATGCACGAAACACTGTAACTGAAACAAAAATCAGTATTATATAACTTATACTTTGCTTTAATTTCAATAAGAGTTGAGCTTAAAGACTGTCTATCTGCTGTCTTCGTGGCCGTGCGCGCCGCGTCGCGTTATTATTTTCTCCCTTTATGTCCATAAAGCTGGCGACGCGAGTTCGAATCCCGAAGCATGCTCTTCTTTTCTCACAAAACTCCGTCATCTATGTTCGTATTGCATGCACGTAATAGCCTCCATTACAGATGGAGGAATCAAAATTAAGAGGTCCAATATTTTAAGGTAGTTAACATACCAGGTGGACAGGAGAAATTAACGAAGCTTTCTTGTTCTTGCTCGATCTAAATCCACATTGTTCTCACCTAACTAATATCACTGGTTTCTTGATTTTGGTAAATTATACTATTTTAGAATTGCATTTCTTTAAGTGAACTTATATCAGGCCACATTGCATGCACAAAAATCAATTTCTGAGTAGTATAATAATGGTTCCAAAATACGAGCTGCATTCCCCCTACTTTCTAAGGTAAGTTGGAGTTTTACAAATGAGGTAGGTGTATATTATTCCCCCAAATGCATCTAATCAAGTGAATAAAATATTTTACGAGTTTGAAAGAAAATGATATTGGCGTAGGTCAGGGTTTCTCAACGTGGAGGTCGCGACCCCCAGAGGGTTCATGAGTTGTGTGTAAGGGGGTCGCAAGAGAAGGTGAACAAATTAATTTAGATATGGTTTGTAGGTTAAAACTAATACATTTCGAAGACGATATTTTATTTTGCTTATTGTTTTTATAATTAGGGTCTACTAAAATAATGTAATTTGTTGAATAGTTTGAATAATATAATTAGGATGTTTATTACCAAATACAGCATATCAATGGTCATGTTTTTAGTTGCAGGACGAAAAAGGTTGAGAAACGCTGGCGTAGGTGGAAAGCGAACCTATGATTCTCAGTGTGGAAAGTGCACATAACTAATCAAGCTAATAACCACACCAGCAATCTGTTGTTATCCAACAAATCAGCTTATTCTTATTGCTTGTTTGTTTACACACTCATTTCGCTTACTTGTGGTTTCCCCCTTTTTCTGAATTTGATTGTATTCAGATATAGTATCGATGAGGATGAGGTCTCTCCCGGAGGAAGGAGTTTGTCTACTGCTCCAACGCTGACCAGACATGTTGGGAGAGGAGAACCGAAGCTCACAACTGTGATCGCCACTGTTTTTTATTCACAACTCCCCAATTGTATCCTATTACGATTGATTCAAACATTTGAATAGTTAAAATTAACACAAAAAATTGACATCTTTTTACAAAGTAGTTCTGTAAACATTTCATGTAACTGCCAGAGGAGGTTGAAAATTAGGAATAAAAGTGTCGTGTGTGTATTGTGAAGTGTATGTTTTCGCCTCCTATAACCACAGCACGCGAATTTCGAAACAGCGAATATTTCAATATAGGTTCTGACTCCTACATTCAATGTCCAAGAAAATTATATACTCACAGAAAAAAGTATTACGGTAACAAGCATCTAGTTTTCTTTATTTAGCTCTTAGATAGATACCCATACTTGCAGTCATTTAAACATATCACGATACCAAGCATTCTAATCCCGGGACAAGTTCCGGCATATTTCTAATTAGTAATTACATAGTAATAGTCCCGGAATATTAGGAATTAAAATGTAACAATCCTGGAATATCCTTCTTGCAAGGGAGTCATTTTAAACACATGCATAGAATGAGAATCGAAGTAGTTTAAAAACACGTAAATATCAGTATCATAGAACTTTTGACTTTTGCTCTGGGAAATACATTTTAAGAGAAAAACAAAGCAGAGTTTACTTCCATAATATTCAATGCTGTTCTACAGGGAATATAAAACTGTCAGTTATCGGACGTTTCACTGCAATGATAATAGTAATACTTATCCTATAAGCGTGACTTTAAACTTCCACGACGCATAGAAACTGCATAAGCTGTTATTATTTCATTTTTCCTCGACTTTTGTTATTTCGGATATTAGTGGGCACTAATTTTTCTATAAGCGATTGAATAAAGAAATTTTAGCGTGCATTTTGGTTTAAAGAACTACAGAACGAAGTTGACTATTTCCAAAGATGAACTTATTAATTCATGGCTTCTGTCTTTAGTTGGCAAAATGGAGTAGAGGAAAAGTGGTGGACTTTCAAGTACTAAAGCAAACCAATATAGGTTCAAATCCTGTTCAAGGCAAGATTTTTTTACAAAGCGGTCGTGAAGAATCTAATCATTACTGCTCATACAAAACGGAGAATCCTTCCGGCTGTGGAATTAGAAGGTTGGATGGATAAGTCCAAATTAAGTCTTAGGGGGCTACCAGGACAGTTAAAACACGACGTTGATATGAAGTATTCATTTTCATGTTACTATTCGTAGAAACAAACTCTATAGCATTTGTTAAGCACGTCTTGGATAAAGTCGCCTGTGGAGTATCGCTATCGTTCTGCACTTCTAATTTGAAAACCTGGGTTCGATTTCCCACCAACCAGTTTCGTTTTCGCATACACTGAAGTATTCAAACAAAGATTCATCTTCGGATTGTGGAGAATTTACGAAATATCACTGGTCAGAATCCGAGTAAACAGTGTGTGTGTTGTTTAGCATAATGATAATGTATTTTTCGTATTTTTCATTGATCTTTCTCCCTTTCTTGATGTATTGTTATCGTGTCTTCGCTGCGTCTTTCTCTTCTTCTTCTATCTATCTATTTACCTTTATTTTTTCTCTTACTTTACACACACTCTCTCATTAGGTGCGTGTTCCAAAGAAAATTCGGGAACACTTTGGATGACCTGGTGATAGGGACTGACCCAAACATAAGTGACCCGGTAACCCGATTGACCCGGTCTGGAAAATCTATTTAACTGGGAATTTCGGCGTCGTATTTTTGGCGTCTTAGGGGTACCATCTACGGTCCTGGTCACCCCTGAAACAAACACTGTTCAAACGCAATGAAATAATTACAATCTCTCTTTCATCTTCCGGGTTATCAGATCTACATCGATTCACCGCTTCAGAATTCGTTCGAATCTTAAACCTGATGACACAGTCCAAAACCTGACCAGCATCACCCGACAGCCGGTGACTCGTTTCATCTTTGCCTTGTTCATTCCGTCTGTGCGAATTGTTATACACACTACTTCATTGGTATTGTAATTATTAGAACGTTATATTCGCAGTAGGTGGAATATATAGTGGCATGTGCAGAACTGATAGATTTTAAGACATGAGTAGCAAATGCCCCCCTTTTTTCGCTATTTCAAGAGAAGAATTCTTTTTATATTAGTTTGGCACCAAATTCGTTTCCATGCTCCAATTTACCACCATATAATTACATGTGTTTCTTCTTTTCACGTTTGCAATGTGGAACATATAAAGCTTATTATGCCTATATGGAACATGCTAATTTTGCTTTTGAACTTTTGTAACTTTTCATTTTCATACATTTTCATACTTTGGATTTATAAACTTGGCTTTTTCTGACAGAAATTAAGCAGAAAAATTATCATTCATTCGTTTTCTTTTTATGTTCACTTTGCATTCGTAGTCTGGAATAGAAGGTATGTCCTCTGGTATCTACTGGGTTTGTTACAATCAGTGATTCCGCCAGACCCCGGTCCCTGTGGGGGTGTCAACCCCAGATTCTGGAGACTACACCGAACTTTAACATTTTGCGGACAAAAGTTGATAGAAATCGTGCAACACTCTAGTCCACCCTCCCAATTTTGACTTTACACACCCCAATCTGAAAATCCTGGCAGAATCCCTGATTACAAAGTATTCCGAACCAGTATATTTAATAAGCTTCACCGAATTTGCAAACATTATCCTAAATGTGTCTCAAAACTCTGGAGTTTCACTGGAAATCATGAGTATTTAATCTGACCACCAAGTTTGGTTTCCATTTTGAAAGTGACTTAATGAATTTTTGAAGAACCCTTTATATATTCTCTGAACAAAGCTCTGAACAAATATAAAGTCCAAAAGTAACTCTTATCTTGGTGTTAGATTTGTGGGAAATGAATTCTATTGTGTGGGAACTGAACCTAATCTTTTTACTACGTTTAAATTCCATGTTTTTATCTTTACTTCTTCTTCTTCTTGTCTCTCTCTGTCTCTCTTTCATATCTCTGCGTTTGTCTAATAGACATTCATCAGTTTGAGTGTTTCATTGTGTGTTTAAATTTCTCCCTGCATCAACTTATGTATATTGATTCGTCTCGCTTTTATTTTTTCATTTTATCGATACTAATACATGTCTATTTTGAAAAACAAAAACGTGCTCATGATGTTTGCTGATTTTCGTTTGGGCGAGACGAAGGAAGGAGAAAGAGGGGTCTGTTTACCAGAAACAATTATGGGATAAGAAAGTGTCATTTGGGTTGCCTAGCTGTACGGCGTTCGCTGTCGCAATTTTTTTGACGCGAAGTGTACAAGAAACAGAACGTTGATCCACAAAGCGAATTATTTTACAGATTACGAAATTGTGGGTAATGAACAGTTTTCAGCAAGCTAGTATAATTATATTAGACCGAGATATATCTGGTTATCGGGTAAATCGGACCATGCTTGTTGTAATAATTATGAAAGAAGGAAAGGAAATGTGCATCTACTGTACACGCACAAGTTACATTCACAGCTCAGGGCAATTAATGCACATTTTCTCCTTTTTATAAGTGTTACGAGTTGACTCGATTTACTCGAACTATTCTGTTTACAGAACCGAAAATTTCGTTACAACCACGAAAAGCAAGTGGGCTGAGCCAAAGATGCCAAAAGGCCATAAATAAGTTGAAACCAAACAAAAGCAAGGAATCGCTGCAATAAACTTAACGATATTTACCATGCGTCTAAGCATTTCTCTCCAGAAATTATCCTTTGATTTAATCATTCCTCCAGTTTATTATCGATGGGTACTACAAAAATTTTATTATAATAACTATATCGCATATTTTTCCTTACTAATGCTCACTTCCTGAGCTGTAACTTTTTCGTATTTTCTTCCAATTATAAAATTGATTGACTGCAAATGGAACACACCTGCCCCCTGAGTCAGCTCCTCCATTGAATACTTTTCAGATAGGACAAAATATCCTTTCTGCAGACCTGTGATATAGTAACCACTCTGTTTTCTTCCAGTTTAAAATTTTGTAGCAGAACTTATTTCTGAGTACATATATGTGTATTGTGAAGATAAATTTCTTAAGCACCACTCCAACCGAAATATCTCACACATAGCTTCTCATACTTTTGAACAATTCCAGTACCTCTGATTTTCAAAATTTTTCTTTTGCGGTCCCTTGTCCAAAGTCAGTTTCTCTCAGTTGAGCCCTGTTCTTGTGTTTGCCCCGGGCCGTAACCTCCTTAAGTCTAAGCCTGCCATTGAGGCTTTAAACACTGGATAAGCCTAAATAAACAAATGAGATGCATAACAGAAAAAAAGAGTGCTAGCAAAGGAAGAAATGTGAAAATTAAAATAATAATAATAATAACATCTCCTTAAATTTGCTGTGTAAATACACCTGGACTTCACCTCTAGTTTGTATAGGAGTGGCGGTCCGTCTTTTGGGTTCAATGGTTCATTGAACCGTTAGGTATTTCAGAGCAGTAATAATAAAATTAATTCACTTAAATATACTTTTTTTAAATATAAAAATTGTTATTTTTAAGTGCTGTCCAGTGGAACGTGAAAAATGGTCACTTTCTTTTTAGTCTACGGAACGTCTTCAACAGTGTAAGTCTATGGTTGTTTTCCCGTTCCGAAGCGTTTCACTGTTTTCAAAAATGAACCTGCTGCATGCAGCTGCACAAAGTTCTTCGGGGCGGCGAAGAGAGGCGGAAAGGTCTCTTCGTAGCTCATGCAAGCACAACGGGTTACATGCACAGGATCGATACTTCATACGATCGAAACTTCGTACGATAGACACTACACAGGATAGACACTTGATACGATCGAAACTTCATAGGATCGACACCTTCATAGGATCGAAACTTCGTAGACACGGCATAGGATAGACACTTCATATGATCGAAACTATATCCAGTGTGTGATCAACGTTTAAAAAAAGAAGAATTTGTGATTAATATGATAATAGTGTACAAATAATTTATTTAAAAAAGCGCGTTTTAATCCTACGGAGATAAAAACAAATCGGAACTGCGTAGAATCGACACTTCACAGGATAGAAACTTCATACGATCGAAAACTCTACTACTGGTGATCCGCAATCACGTGATCCATGACGTAGTGTGTGATGTGGGTGCGACTGTGAGAAAAGTAGAAGGCAGCAAAAGAGTTGCCAACTTGCACGATAATCATAGGAAACGACAAAATTTATCAGCGCGTAATGTGCGATACCTTTCTATAGTATAGTAAAATAATCCCTTCTTGCATCTGCCTGCAGGCGGGAGGTAGATTTCGAATTGTGATCAATTTTAGTCTGTACTATTTTGTTTACATAAGCTAAACATTTGGCGGGACATAGCAACCGAACCCTTGGACCGATTTGGCCCCTTTTCCAAACGGGCCGAATTTTTACTCCAATATATATATCTATGGCAAGTTTGGTTAGTCTAGTTTGGCCACTAGGGTAAGTTAAACATATAATGATTCGGGGGGGCATAGCTTTCAAATCCTGGACCATCTTCAAATGGGATTGAATTTTTAACCCAATATATACGTATTCTAAATTTGGTTTGATTCGGTTTAGAAATGCTGCCGCTGTCGTGTGCCAAAAAGCGTTATATATAAATCTATATATATGATTACTACATATCCAAAATCGTTTTTTTTTTAAATAGTATTTTTGGAGTCTATGGGACTATGGTCGGTGAAGATATGAGGGAATTTTCCGGAAGTGCTGAACTTCAACCCACCTGAATAGGTAGTATTGCTTCGAAATCTACCTAAAAATGTACGAATTATAGATAACTTCGTAAGTTATTGTGCGTTGTTTGTGGACAGCATCCTTTAACAATTAAAACAGCCAGTTATTGAATTTAAATATATTAGGGATATATATCCCACCAAAAACATTCCCCTTAAATGACTCTTAGTCTCAGTTCAATATTCAGTATTAAATGAAAAAGTTGCCAAGTTCGAACATAAGTAGTTAATTAAAACACACGTTATTACATGATTATTAAGTTCTGGGCCTGAGCTCAATACAGGAAAGGAACTTTGCATTATTTTAGATTTCAAATATTTTTTTGTTAAGAAATTTTAGTCCATAGAGAACTTGGCCCATTTTTCGGTGGGATATAGCGGAAGTGGCCTATAGGTTTTTATTATTCAAATGTTCTCATTTTCTCTATTCGGCCCGATCTTAAAGAATAAATGATGCACAGAAGGTCAAGGAGGCCCCGGAGAACTTCATCCCCATAAACGTTTTTCTCGTCTCGATTCATAGAACATACTTGCAGAAAGAACGATTGAATTATATCAATTTTTTATTTTCGGCCCCATGTTAAATTAAAAGGCCCAGGGAACCAACGGGGCACTGTTTGATTGATTTTCGATGTTTTCCTTTACCTACATGCGAAACACTCACTGTATACCAAATTTCAAGATTGTAGGTATAGTGGAAGTGGTCTATAGGTTTTGATGATTTGTCAGTGAGTGAGTGCGTGACAGTGCGAAAATCAACGATTTTTGGAGTCCCATATTTCAGAAACTGTTAAAGTTGGATATATGAAATTTTGCAAATTGTGGAATATGGTTGATCTTATTACACGAGGCACTGCGATCTGTGTTTCCTGAGGTATTTCCAATTGACGCCATCTATCGGGCAAACGCCATGAACTTTTTCCCAGACCAAATATTTTATTTTTTCAAGTAAATACTACAAAATAGTGAAACATACAGAAAAAAACTAATGCATAATATTAACCTTGTAACCATTTTCATTGCTACACAAAAATAAAGGTACCGTGAGTCTCTTAATTGTTTACACATATAAAATTATCAGAATCAAACTACCTTACACTCTCACTCTCACATGTAAAGCACACCGTATCTGGTGTATGCTGATTCTTGCAAATGAAGCTATTACATTGCTAACAATATGCGGAGTACACAAAATTTCACTCTTCCATTTAATGACTAATGGAAAAAAAATATTTTTTACTGAATGGGTCATTTTTGACCCGATCTTGGCGTTCCGAGGGATAAACGACGGAAAATACGCTTTCATGTTTTCTTTTCTTTTTTTTTTTTTTACTAAATGATCTTTATCGATGTTATGCACGAAACTCCAGAAACAACACAAGCGATGCACGAATTAACTCCTTTAGTCAGGCGAGAGGATCATACGTGATGTACCGTAATTTATATAAGTACTGTAGCACACAAGTTTCAGGGAGGAATTTATCAATGAAATAGATTTTCCAAAGGGAGATATACTTAGTAAAAGGGGAAAAACGAATGACTATGTACTGTAGAAATAGGAGAACCGACTTCACCTTATCATTTGCCCCCCGATTAGGGGGGCCCAGGGTCCCCAAAGCCCCCCCCCCCCGGAATCGGCGCCCTTGCGCAAGATATATTTTGTGGCTTCGTCTTTTTTGTCTAGGGGTATGAGGTTTTTAGTTTTTTGATTCTCGCTTGGATTGCTTCCACCATCAATAATTAATTAAATCTAATTACACTTGCCAAGAGCGGAGTTAATAAATTACGATACTGAAACAAAATATTAGATCGTGTCTCCAGCAAATGACGATAACTGTTTGCCCTCCTGGTATAATGCGCAGAAGGAATTTTATGCCTGTAAAAGAACCACAAAAAAGTATACGCAATTATAGCTCATAACTCTAATAAATAATCAGGGAATACTCAAGGTAACCTTATATTCTAGCAAAATGAAAGATTGTGGCTTCCATAATCTCTACTAAGAGATGACTAAAACTTATCTCTACGCTTTATTTATCTTCTTAATATTTACAGTAAGATATTAGGTATGAATAATATACGAATGTAAATTATATAACAAAAAATGTTCCAGCTTATACTCGATTGAAAATGTGAGACAGAGATTCTTAAAGGATTGATTAAAAAAAAAGTATTGAAAAGAAAAAAGAAAGATACTGTTGATTTGGCTTTGTAGGTTGGTGATTCTAATATGTTACATAGTTGTTGCTGAGCACTTAGGTTGAAAAGCAATATCTAAACGGGGTCAGGTCAAGGTTCAATTAATCCGTCACCCACACTAGCGGATTCCTATATTTCACAATTGACAATCAGGCAAGGTACAATAACCAACACCGTCATTAAGTTGCTATTAACCCACAAAAGGGCGTTCGCATGAAGACAAAAAAAAAAACGACTTCACATAAGAAATCAGCCTAAGGGGGCGGGGATCATCACTTGGGAGAGGACCGCAACGAAGAGAACTGAACTTTCCCACAAGAACCTGCCGCAGTTTAGTAATACGGCCCGTAGGATTACAATTAATATTTCAACTTGTTCAGAATGCTCTAATTACTTGCAACGATGATTTCTATTAGGGTGACGACAAAGTTTCTTGTACTGAAGATCGATGCGGGAATAATTAATAAATAGACCAGATTAGGCCCTAGATAAATCACGATAGGAGAACTTTATATTATTTCCCTCATAAGGGTATCTCACATAAAATATAGTAGCACAAACTAATAAATTATGACCCCATCAGGCCTCTCTAACGGAAGTAAATACTCAAATATTTAAATGGAGTGGCACAATGAATACGGACCAAATTATATATAATAGCAACTATTAAACAGCAATTACTAAGCAAAAACGAAGTTCGCTATCCGATCACACAAGACTGGGAAAAGGGAGGTGAGATAATTAAATTAAGAGCACATTAGTTCTGTTAATTCCCAACCTAACTCCCGCTGTTCGATGAAAATACGATTGCTGTGCTTACATTTAACAGCAATAAATCATTGACGAATTAAGATGCCCTTTCAACATATACACGGTCAAGAACAAATTTAGTCGGTCAAGGAAAGGGCGAAGTGGCATATCTTGATTTCTACGATTTTTCAGGAGAGCGATTTGAAGTTTTTGGTTAAACATAATATCATCGTGTTCATTTGATTTTTATTGTATCCATTTCAAATTTAGCACAATAAGTGTATAAGTTCATTAAGTTCATAGGAAAAAAATAGGAACATGAAATGTTTGTATAACGTTAAAAAAATTCACTAAAGCATATTATGTTCTAACTAATAAGAACAAAGTTTCTGCTATTACTAGAGAATAAACTTAGGAAATAACAGAAATTGATGTTAGTCTATGCAGTAGAGTTATTCAGCTTTTCCAAATGTGGTTCTCTTTCTGTTTGGATCACCCTTCCGCCGCGCTACTGCTTTATTGGACAAACGCTGTATTGTTTTTCTTCTTTTAATTCTCGGTTCTCGATCTCGACAGGCATGGTTCAAGAAGCTTCTGTCTCACCTACAGTGCAACAAAGAGGAAGAACAGACTGTATCACACGCAAAACGTGGCCCAGGCCATTTTGAAATCTCTTGCCCTTTTATGATAATTTACATATCTTAGATAGAACGCTATATAAATAACTACTAGTCGATATATCTGTAAGGTAACAGGCAACGTAAGAGTGACAACTACGTAAATTCATCACAAAAAAGTATTTGGACAACCCCATTCTACTCTCGAAAGAAACGTTTCAGGTATCCCTTTGCGTACAAGAGCAATCTGCGTGGTGTATTGAACCAATTCACACCGTGTCAGGCATAAATAAGCAACATGGAGAACAAAGTGAGTTGAACAACGTTGGAACTACTCACTTTAATTTCAAATTACGTGCGAAAGGTAAAATGTACCAAGACATAATCAATCTTGTTGGAAAGCCATGCTCTACCACTGGATAAAGAAACATAAAACATAATAATTGTTGGGGATTCGTTCTGGTCAACTAATGAAACTGCCCGGAATGAAACCTACATTCTTCATTCTGTGAACAAAACTCAAAGAATTAGTGCTAAAGATTTGGGCACTTCACTTGCCTAGGATATGCAAGTTAATGTCACAGATGTGTAAATGTGAACAAAAAAATTGGGATTCATATTATGTGTAGCCAGAAACAAAACACACTTATCAGAAGAAAGCAGAAAGAAGTTCTAATTTTCCAAAAAATATCAATCTGAATGCCTTGAATTTTGGAAATGTTTTTTTATTTTTTTTGGTAGGATGAGACGAAGGATAAACTGGCATTGTAGTGATGGATATCAGTACGTGTCACATGTGACGAAAGAAGAATGACGCTTTCAGAAAGCAGAACATTGCTTCAACTGGTAAAATGTTGTAGGGTCTGTTATGATTTGGGGTTGTGTAATAACTACTGGAATGGCCAGCATGCATTTCCAACAAGCTTGGCTTGTCTGACGCGGTGTGGATTGCTTCAATATTCGAAATTGTCCATGTTTTACATTTGATACAGTCTGGTTATCCTCTTTGTTGAACTTGCCCAAATACTTTTCTTACCCGCTGTATATAATTTCCTATCTATATGCTGTATTAGAAACTCAAAATTACGGTATTAACGGTAAACAATAATTGCATCCAAACAGCAGATTGAAGGCAAGAAGGATATATTTCCTAGTGCAAGTCTACTCCTACTTTGGTGTGAGTTCTTGTAGCTTATTTTTCTTGTATATTTTACTTTTGTTTCATTGTTATTGTTTCATTGTTACAATAATGCATCACATTACATCAGAGATGTTTTGATGTAGTCAATTGCTTTTGCTTGAAAAATATACAAATATTACAATGGTTATTAATCAAGAGTATTGAACAATAAAATCAATTTTATAAATATATATATTACATTTGATGAGACATGCTGTAATGTAGTCAAGTTTACAAATTAAAATACAAAATTGTGCTACGTGTATATAAATTGTAAATAATTCAGAATACCAAATTCATGAGTAAAATTTATGAGTTACAACATTCATAATCCTAAAAAAGTACTCTTCATAATCGTTTATATTGTAAGCACAACATTGTTTTAAAATAAGTTTTATTTTCACAGAAAACGATTTCCCTTCAAGTGTTCTAATGTTTTCTGGTAGCATATTATAAAATTTTAGACCGGTTTGTAAATAATTGTTCTTTGTCTTAAGAGCAGCCTGTATCGAGGAATTTGGAGCAAACTGCTATTTCTTGTGTTGTAAATTTGAATTTTTCTTAAATTATGTTTGCATATGACAAAATCACGATGAATGATACTTAAACAACAGAAAAGACTTCATTTTTTCTCTCATTCTTTTCTCTTTCTTTTTAATAAATGGTCTTTATCGATTGTATGCACGAAACTCGAGAAACAACACAAGCAATGCACGAATTAACTCCTTTAGCCAGGGTAGGGTATTTTACGTGATGTAATTTATATAAATACTGTAGCACACGAGTTTCAGGGAGGGATTTATAGATGAAATATATTTTCCAAAGGGAGATAAGCTTAGTAGAAGGGGAAAGCGAATGACCATATACTGTAGAAATAGGAGAACCACCTTCACCTTATCATTTGGGCCCCCCCACCCGGGATCGGCGCCCTTGTCTACTGCCTAACTGGAGTCAGTAATAGCGATGCTACGACAGGCTCCAGAGAGATAAAAGCACACAATGTGATGCGAGACAACGTTGTGACCGTCGCGTTGGTCGGTCGTATTGTTTGTCTAAAAACGATGGAAAGGGCGGCAAAAGGGCCGCGAAAAGGACGGTGACAAGTGCGGCGAAATTTAACTTTGCCCCTCATAGTAAAATTTCTAGATCCGGCACTGGACACTACGTATTTTGCTAGCAGCCAAAATGTCATGATGATGACGAAGATGAGGAAGAGTATGAAGGGAAGCACTGAATTTTTTTTTTGCTGATGAAACAACGTTGCAGATTTTGGTTGAAGAAATCTCGTGTTCCCAATTTTGCCTACGACTACGTCAATGAAGATTTTTCATTGCAAAAGATTTAATTTTTATCTTAGCTCTATATAGAATGTACACGAATAATCTGCACACGAATTATCTGGAGCTCATTGTACTTTTTTGAAATTTCTTCCTCCCCCACGACCGTCCTTATTTTACAATAATAAACTATTTCATTCAAAATGTGATATGTGCGATTCAAATTTAGTTTGTGTTGACAAAACTGTGATGATGATATTACTTGATCCAGTAAAGAAGCTCTCCATCCTTCCCTCTCCACCAACGCTGGCTTCATACTTTCTTGACTTCAATCTTTCTTATCTTTCACCTTATGAGCTCCAGCGTAGCCATGTTTTTACCTCTCTCGTCTTCGGTACGAGGCTTCCGGCTTCGATTCCCTGTGGGAGCTTCATTTCATAGTATCGTTTCGATTGCCCATACCCAGATTGCTTGTGTCAGGAAGGGCATCGGGCCTTAAAAAGCTGCCAAAACTAAAACTGTAAAATACGCTGACCCCATATCTCACATGGGAAATACCAGAGGAGAAAAAACTTCAATGTATCCTTTCATAAGGGCCAATCTTTATACACTACATTGGGCCTTTATTGTTTAAGAAAAGTATGTCTTTAAAATGGTTTATATATATTTCTTATTTCGGTATTCGGATACGTTGTCTCAACTTAATGTTTTGTGAACAAGATCCTAAAGGGTTCTACATCAGCTCAAACACAATCTCATTGCAGGGCTGAACGCTAGTATTTATTTTAATATAATGACGTTTACATTAAAAAATATTAAAATATTCTTTTAAAATATATAAACATATATGAAAGTAACAATAGAATGTTGTATTGCCTCCCAAGCCACGTCGCGGTGCAAATTTTCATCAGTGTATCATGTACGAAAATAAGTCAAATTAACGTTCCAAGATTTGAGGATACCACGAGCAATTGTGAACTAAAGAAAAGCATGTAAAAATAATCAGCACAAAAACACCTTCACACAAAACCACCTACAGTGTTTCCTTTGTAATTAAATTAAGATACTAATTATCATCTCTTCCGCCATACTGACATAATTACTTATTTACTCTATGGCTTTACGGAGCTCTCAAGTTCATCGCCGCAGTAAGAAACGATCTCCATCGGGTTCTATCGTGGGCAAGATCAAGTCAGTTTCCATCACAAACACCTATTTTTCGGAGATCCCTTCTAATATTGTACTCCCAACGTCATCTCGATCTTCCCAACGGTATCTTTCCATCCGGTTTTCCAACCACGATCGAATATAATCTTCGTTTTTCTCCCATCCGAGCTACATGGCCTCCCCATCTTAGTCGTGGCGATTTCATTATTCTGACAACATCGGGTGAGTCGTACAGTCTCCAGTCATGTCGCCCTGTTTTGGTCCATATATCTTTCTCAAGACCTTATTTTCAAGTACTCGTAATTTATGTTCACCTGCTAGGGTCGTACTCCAAATTTCGCAACCGTAAAGCATTACCGGCAGAAAAACAGTTTTATATATTTTCAATTTCAACTTACTTGATATTAATCGCGAGGTTGGGAGTTTCTGAACTGAACACAAACATGCGTTGTCCGATATTAAACGACTTTTTATTTCTTCCGTTACCTCGGTTTCTGCTTGTTGCATATGCTCACAAATATTTAAACTTGTTTACTTTCTCTATGTTCTAATTCTTAATTGGGTCCACCCCCAAAACGTCGAAGTGTCAGAACTTTGAAACTAAAAAAAGGTCAGAACGTATACAGAAATGGATAATTCGTATACAGAAAGTTACAAAACGTCGAAAATAACAAACGGTCAGATCGTCGAACAGACAGAACATCGAAACTCCAACAGGATCGCTGACAACTGCAGGGCCTTTAAACGTGATTTTCGACGTTTTGTCACTTTATGTAGAGATTAGCCACTTTCTTTAGACGTTGTCATCGTGTTAGGGTTTAGAAGTTGGCAATTCGACATTCTGCGTTTTGGCGTGAACCCCTTCGTGAACAATTTTCCCTTTCTGTGATTGTTTTTCCCTCGTTTAAACGTTTTGACCCTTTCTGTATACGATTTGTCCCTTTTCGTATACGTTCTGAGCGTGCTGTAGTTTCGACGTTCTGTCACTTCGACGATCTGACCGTTTGTGGTTTTCGACGTTTTGTCACTTTCTGTATACGATTTGACCATTTTTGTATACGTTTTGACCGTTTTTCAGTTTTGACGTTCTGACACTTCGACGTTCTGACGTGTTCCCTATAGCTTTCTCAAAACCTTATTTTCAAATACACGTAATTTATGTTCATCTGCTAGGGTCGTACTCCAACTTTCGCAACCGTAAAGTATTACCGGCAGAATAACCGTTCTGTATATTTTCAATTTCAATTTCCTTGACATTAATCGCGATGTTTTTGGACTGAATAGAAACACGCGTTCCCCGATAGTAAGCTACTTTTTTATTTCTTCCGTGACCTCATTTTTGCTTGTTACGTAAGCTCCCAAGTATTTAAATTTGTTTACTCAAACAAATTCTCAGACTGAATTTGCATATTTATTCTCTTCTTGTACCAGATGCCAGCTTTTGATTAAGCGGTTCGTACTTTATATTTACTGCATGGGTATATCAAACTCAGTGGTTTATAACCAAGTCGCCGTAGCTCAGTGGTATAGCGCTGGCATAACATTCGGGACGTCATGAGTTAGATCGCAACTTTCGACCATCCCGACTGAGGTTTTCCATTGGTTTATCTCAGTAAAACAAGCCAAATACCGGGATGACACCTTCAACATAGGCCCTGGCCGACATCTTTCCCTTCTCCTATCCCGGTCTGAGCCTTAGATGTCTAAAGACCATAAAAAATCAATATAGCGGTTTGGAATACACATTCAATGCAGAATTCGTCTTTAGGATGTTAAAGTTTTCATTTGATGGAAGACAATGGCAAATCAGCATCGATAGACCTTACCTAGGAACCGTTAATTAGAAACCAGTATCCGGAAATAACACTTATCATTCTTTTGTGGTTTGGTTACACTTCTTTCTCCTATTTTCTTTTCCAATGAACTTGTTCTCCAACTTCCACACAAGAAATAGTACTAGAGAGTTTTGCTAGAAAGTCTTGAAGACCTAGCTTATTACTAACATTTCAAAAGAGACACATTAATTGACTGGAATAGTACCAATGGGTTAAGCTTGGCAAATGTATAATAGATGGCGTCCTAGGCCTTCAATATTTTGTGGAAGAGATAGTGAACTTATCCTCCTTAGTCGAGATTCCTGGACGATATCCCTTCTCCAGAACCACTGCATTCTGTTTAATTTTATACTGTGATGAGTGATTTTCGCACATCGGCTTGTAATCAAGATGTGTCCAGTGTAATTCCTCCACTGCAGAAACTAGTGATACAGTACAGCCCTAACTATTTATGTTGGTGATACATGAGAGCTCTTCGTCAGAATAGACACGCGGCAAGTTTTCCATACGACATGTATGACTTTCGTGCATGCCGAGACAAGGCTTTACATTATTTTGAAGAATACAGACCAAGGAAAATTTGATATGGTCATATGCTCATGTTTCCACTTAGAGGGATGACATTGGTAGAAAGTTAGCCAGGGCCTAGTTTGAAGAAACCATCCCGATATTCTCGTGGTGTGATTGAGGAATAACTCTGAGAAAAATCTCGGTCAGTATAGGCGGCCTCTGGGTTAAGACAACGTTATACTAATTGAAGTACAGCCGCCCTGAACGTGCTGGAGACAATAAAGATGATGTGTTAACATTTTTTCGAAAACAATCTCTATGTATTTATCCTCTGTTTGTATTCAATTACTAATTTAAAATAGTAATAGTTGTTTCCTTGATCTTGCATTAAAATCTGTTCTTTTGAGCATTTTTCTCGTCAGAAATGTGAGATTAATAAAATTATTTACATCTTAGTAAATCCTAAGTTTCTCGGAATTAGAAACAAAAATGCAGGTGCTCAAATCAACATTAGTACTACATGGAAAACGAACGATGTTTCAGCCTTCACAAACTTGTTCAAGAATCTAATTTAATTTCTTCACGTACGATCTTCCTTCCTTTCCTTCTTACTCTTTTTCTCTCTCTCTCTTTCGTTCTATCTCCTTCTCTTTCTTTCTTTCCCTAATACGTATAGAAAGCTTAAAGTAAATTATTTTGTCTGCAAGTTAAATTTTGCAAGTACCACTTCAAATTGACGATTGCAATCAATCTGGTAGTTTGAAAATGTTCCGCAACACGAGCGCCGATCCTTCGTCAGGCATGGCAAAGCATTGCGTGACATCTGTTGACTAAAGATGGAACTAAGTAAAAACCCAAAAGTAAAATTCTCATATAAGTAATTGGTTATTTTTGTCGCTCTGGCATTCTTTCCTTTTTTCTTATTTCTGTGTCCGATGCATATTTTTAATTAGTATTACTGTTTAATTACTGTTAGTTTCATTAACAGAAAGAATACAAGTTATTTGTTGGTACTGCTGAAAAGAAACTGAACGAGAAAGTTAAAAAAGATTAGATTTTCAATACTTTTATTAGGAAAATGAAGACAATATAAACTGAAGTCTAAGGTGAGGTTTAGCCTACGATGTAGGGGGAGATGAGACAGAAGAGGACCCAGTGCCTAGTTTCGGGAGCGGCGATTCGGTGAAAGATAGAATTTTTAATTTTTAAAATTAATTTGAAATATCCTTTCAATCAACAAAGAAAAGTGTCAGCACGTTTTAATACTACAGACGTATTACTTATTCGATGGTGGGCTTCACCAATCTTCGTTAAGGATTTAGCGAATCCTTAGTTTACGAATCTAATGGTTTTCAAAGCTCTTAAAACTTTTTAGCAACTCGTTAAATTATTAACGGGTGTTGATGAAACCTATAATATCTCACAAAAGTACGAGTTCTTCACAACATTTTACAACATTATCTGGACAAAACCAAAACTTTATACAGTTTGTAACGCTGCTTTTATTTATTTATATTAGTTTGTGAGCCAGGGGGGACGGGGGGTTGTGGAGCCCCGATAATAAAATTGATAGCAGTGTTCCTAAAAATGAAATTGGTTTTACACCAAAGCAATTTTTTGCATCTTTTCAAAAAGCACTTGAGCATGGGTGGATTTATGGGGGGCATGAGAGGCATTGTCCCCCAGTCATTTCAGAATTACTATGAGGACCCCGGAATAGCTTCAAACCTTAAGGCAGTTGCTCCTCCAGGGTTGCTATCCTAAATCCGCTTATGCACTTGAGCTGAAAGAAAGATATTTAAATCTCACTTAAACTTTAAAACTAGCACTCTGTTGTTGCCTTCGTAGAATGAAAATGGTAATTATATAATAATCGCGCCCACAATTGAGAGCCTGAACGCCCAAATTTGGTACGTAACTGAATAATGAAGGTTTATGAAGTAGGTCGTATAGGGTATCAGATAAGTGGATTTCCGACTTAACATGAATATGAATAATTTTATTCAGAAAAAGGATTTTAAAGATTCAAAATTTATAACAGTAATGAGAATGCGTTAGAAAGCAAAATGGTGGCCATTTTTGCAGAAACTTATAAGACCATGTTAAAGTTTTAGTTGGTTGCTTTTAAAATTTGGCTAGTTTTATTCTCTGAAAAATCTTAATTATTTTACTACTTAGGAGAAAATGTACAAGAACTTACTTCCTTAGTAATCAAAACGTCATTCACCCACACTATCATGACTATCAAAATGGCTGTCGCTTTCGTTAGTAAAATGTTCTTCCACTACGTCACCTGCTAATATGTTGAATCATTCATTTGTTTCATTGTCTTCATCAAGTGTATGCCTTTCTGCAACACCTAGAACATCATCCAAAACTGGTGCAGAGCTCTCGAAGGAAACTCATCAAACTGATTTTCCATTCTTAGTCAAACCGTGGTCCTCTCAAGTTTTTGGAACTTCTTGGAGCCTTGTTTTAACCAGCTTCCAAATTCGAGCCTGATAATTCGATCTCTTTATTTCCTCAAATAAAGAGGGCTTTGATGTTAGTAGCAAAGAGAAAAAATGTATTTGGCTCTAGCGAAAATGTGCAATCTTTTATCTGCATTTGCTGTTCATTGTGAGCAACCTAAGTTGATCCACAAAAGAACATATTTACTCGAAACATAAAGAGTACATGTAAACTCTTCAAGGAAGTTCATCTAATGTGTCATCAACGGTCTAAGATGTTCCGAGTTTTTGGAAACCTGTAAGATACTTCTGAGACAGCATTTTTTTTAAGGATTGTACCTTGAGAAGGCAATTGTCAATCACAGCCGATGAAAGCGTGAAGTCCTAGTAGCGCATAACACTTCTTAGGAAACCTATATGCTATTCTGCCAGTTTTATAATATTAAGTAGTCTTCCTTGGTCTCCAAAACCTGCTTGAAACAACAAATTGCGCCTGATATCACTAGCATAAGTCAATAATACCCATAAATGTCACTCTCAGAACTTTTAACTCTTATTAGTTCATATGCATGCCACTTTCCATCATCATAAATGCAGTGTATGATAACCGTTTCCTCCTGATTTAAGGTTAATGTAAAGTAACGATCTCCAACAGAAGATGGCAGTACTACCTTCGTATATGTCTAATGTATTTTTATCGTTGCACGAAATTTAAATGCTACTCCTACAAATTCAAGCCTAGAGAGTTCAAACTTTCAGGGAAGAAAGTTCATAACCAATTCAAGAGTTTGAACAATAGCAATTTTTAATTTTCTTTTTTTGTTCATTGTTGAAATAGCTTCATTGTGATAGGTTTCGATATTCACAACAACAATCAAGCGATTTCAACAATGAAGAAAAATGAAAATAAAACATCGGCACAAATAGAGCCCTTGAATTGATTATGAACTTACTTCCCTGAAAGTTAGAACTGTCTAGGCTTGAATTTGTAGGAGCAGCATTGAAATTTCGTGTAACGATAAAAATACATTAGACATATACGGAGACAGTGATGCCATCTGTTGTTCGAGATCATTGTTTTACATTAACCTTAATGCAAAGGAAGCTCCAATCTCCGTCATTTCCTGACCTCTACACGTCGTACAGAAAACTAACTGCTGTCTGCTTTATTTTTGAAAACCAACTTCCAGTTTTTGGGTCTTTCAAATTTTGGACCAGCCATAATAAACGTTTCAGAAGTTCTCGTTCGTTTTCTTCCCAATGCTTTGATGATTTACTGAAGTACCTGTTGGTGTTGAAGGTAACATCTCATAGTTGGAAGACATTTTGAAGATATTCACACTTATACGAGTATCTTTGGAAGTTGATGGAATTTCTTTCAAACTATGGAAAAAAGGATAGGTTTTCTCATGTCAAGTTACGTATCTTTTCATTGTGATTTCACAAGTAGCTGAAAGAGAATGATTTTTTGTTTGTAGACTCTCCAATTTAGTTTGTGGTTGTACCTATATTAAGGCTCGTCTGCAAGTCTAACATAGTTTTCAGATTAATTTTCGTAATGCTGTCCAAAACTTATTTCTTCAATCGTTCTTCTATAAAGGCACCTCTCGCATAAATCTCCTGCTTTTCAGCCAGTAAAACACGTCTGTCAATGTCTTAAATGTACTGGGTATGCCTGACTATATTAAGTATAACCTTCCTGAATAATATACAAGTAAGTGTTTATATTTTATCTAAAAAAAGTACAATAATCAGGATTTTGTGAACAAACAAAATTTGCAGAAAACTGAAAAACAACAAAGTAAGAAAAAATACTTTTCATGAAAATTCTATTTTGCAAAAATGGCCGTCATTTCTGGTTTTGGTATAAATGTTGATATTCTATTGTGAATAAAATAAACCTTATTTCTATTTAAAGTTAGTTGGAAAAATCATTTTATTTGATACCCTACAATATGACATACTTCAGTAAACATTAATTGACAATGGACCGTTGATGACACATTAGTTGCACTTCCTTGAAGAATTTACATGTACTCTTTATGGATCGAATAAATGTTCTTTTGTGGATGAACTTACGTTACTCAGGCCGAGAAAAGATTGCACCTATTCACTAGAGCTAAATGTAACTTTTGCTTTGATACTAGCGTCAAAGCCCTCTTTATTTGAGCAAATAAAAGAGGTCGAATTACCAGGCTCGAATTTGGAAGCTGGTTAAAACAAAGCTTCAAGAAGCTCCAGAAACTTGTAACAACCACGGCTTCAGTGAAAATGGAAAACCAGTTTGATGAGCTTTCCACAAGTTCCGGATGATGTTTTAGGTGTTGTAGAAAGGTAGACACTAGATGAAGACAATGAAACAGATGAAAGCTTCAATGTACTTAACAGATGATGTAATGGAGATACATTTTACCAAGGAAAGGGATAGTCGTTCTGACAGTCATAATAATCTGGGTGAATTATTTTTTGAATTCCTTATAACCACTGCTTTTGCTTGTGGATCAAGCACTCACAAGCAGTGACAAATACTTGTAGGAATATCTTAATAATTACTCGAGACAAAATTCAATTCAAACTCCCCAGAACGGTTCCAGGGCTTTAGGAGGGTTGAACGAATAGGATGTTATGGAGGGAGACAGAAGAGTGAATTGGGATCTTTCAAATTTCAATGATACAAAGAAATAAATTCTGATACCGAGAGTAGTCGTCACACGTTCCACCACCACTGCCCATAAGAAGAACTGACAGAACACAATGCGTCCTGTTCCCCCCATCAATCGGTCGTTCTGCGCCTCTATAAAGAGAAAGGTGCATGTTCTATCCTGTGTGACTAGGAAATAACTTTATACAAAAATTGAATTGACCTAGGATAGTAGTACGAATTTTGAAATGAAACATAGGAATTGGATAAGAGCAAATAAACTTTATAAGATACTCAACGAAAACAAAACAACAATAAAATAACATAACAAGGGAGTACCAGAGAATGAAGTCCTCCTGGCGGATTTGTGGGAAAGTGACCAAAATTAACTTTTGGCATTTCTTGACTCCAGCTTGTGATATTGAAAAATTCACATGAAAACCTGAGATAATGAATATTTTTTTTGCCCACATGATAGAAATTACACGTTTGTTCTTCTAGCCAATACAATTATTATAAAGGAGCTGATTTAATGTTATATTTGTAAGCATGTTTCACATTGGTTTAGGCTTCTTTTGCACTATCTAGTTTATACCAGAAAGCAAAAGTGAAATACAGTTTCGACATGACCGGTATGATATCCGGCCAAGTTCGCAAGTTTAGATTATCTGTGATATTTGTTTTCAAATTCCTGGTATTTAAAGTAATATGTATGAAAAGAGTGTTGATCTTGTTTAACGAATACTTGATTATGTTGGCGTACAATTTTAACTTGTTTTCTAGTTGCTGCTATCTGAAGTCCAGTTGTTGTATACATATAGAATTCATCTTTTGATGATAAATGTGGTTTCATTTGACAATTTTGGGAAGTATTTCTGAATACGGTATTAAATCGTATAGACAGTCTTTTTTTTGTGTTTTCGCTTGCTCTTGAATTTTACATTGGATTAAACAAAGGTCGATTACGAATGCAAAGTAAGTAAAGAGAGTTTATTACTCTTCTTTCCTTTTCTGTTTTCTTCTGCTTCTCGTCAAAAAAAAGAAAAGAAAGAAAAGCGTTCGCCAGGGTTTCAACTAACTAGGCGTGTAAGTCGAGCACTCTAACCAACATACCACAGAGGCTTGCTTATTGTGGTGTTTATTATGTATATTTATTTATAAAAATAAAAATAAAATAGTACAAATTGTGATTTCCCATTTTTCTATTTCAGTGCAGGAGATTTTTTGGGTCCACTGTCCTCAAATCACAATACTGCACTTTCTAACTTCTACTCTCACGTATCCATTTGGCTCGCTAAGACTCTCTCCAGCCCTCGCTGTTGCGTAGTCTACGAGTCTATATCTGCGCGACTGTGTATGCGCAAGAGGACGACAAAGATTTTAAATTGATGTTAATTCGTTGTCTAATACATTAGAGCGAAAGGAAAGTTTTTTCTTTATCTCTTCCAACAATATTAACTACAAGATTTATTTGTCAAGAACAG
>JAGDQP010028644.1:0-23989 GCA_022664845.1 Lepisma saccharinum | reverse complement strand
ATGCCTTGATGTTCAAGTGATTTAAGTACTGCTGACAAGGAGACCGAATCGAAAGCTTTTTCAAAATCTATGAATCCCAAACATAGCGGAAGTTCATATTCATTAGTCCTTTCCATAACTTCATTCAATGTTTGTATGTGGTCCATTGTGCTAAATCCACGACGAAATCCGGCTTGTTCCCTTCCCTGGTTAAAATCTAAGTCTCCTTCAATACGATTCAAAATAACTTTGGTGAACATTTTGTATAGGACCGAGAGTAAACTAATTGGTCTGTAGTTTTCGACGCGTTCTTTGTCCCCTTTCTTGTACAACAAAATGATAACGGCATTGTTCCAACTTGAGGGTATTTCTCTCTTTCTCAGGCACATCGAGAATAATTTAGCAACTTCCTCTTTCATTTTTTCACCTCCCCATTTAAACATCTCTGCTGTGAGTCCATCTTCTCTTGGTGATTTTCCGTTCTTCATCCCTCGAAGTACTTTATCCACTTTCATTACGTCTGGGACTTCTACATCATTTTCTTCTAAGTCTTCATTTCCTAGCTCTTCCTCGGAGTAGTACAATTCTGTGTAGAAATTTTCAAATATGTTTATAATTTCTTCCTTATTTCCTGTTACGGTCCCGTCTGGTCTCTTAACTGCAATTATTTGCTTTTTCCCTATCATGAGCTGCTGTTTGGCTTTCTTCAAACTCTTGTTTTCCTCGATTGTATTTCTAACAAGATTTTCGTTATATCTTCGTACATCCTCTCTTATTTTCTTCCTAACGGTTTTATTTAGTTCTATGTACTCAATCCTCTTTATGCAATTTTCCTCTTCTTTCATTTCCCTTCTTTTCTTCATCAAGAGCTTAGTTTCTTCTGAGATTTTGCTCTCTTTCTTCTTTCTGGTACCTGCTATCTCCTTGGCTGTTTCTCTTATTATCTCAGTCAGTATTTTATTTCTGCTGTCAATGTCTTCTTCATCCTCTAACTCTTCCAAGGCGCTGAATCTGTTGCTTAGTTCTATCTCAAATGTCTCTCTGTTTTTCCCTAGATTTTCCAGATCTAAAAGTGGCGGTTTTCCTCTGATAAGCTTCTTTCTCTCTAGTCTAGTATTTAGTTTCAGCTTACATCTCACCATCCTATGATCACTCGAGATTTTGAAACTGTTGAGAACAGACACGTCTTGCAGAATTGCCCTGTTGTTTGATAGAACGTAGTCTATTTCGTTTTTGATCCCATTTGGGCCTTTCCATGTCCACTTCCTCTGGGGTGGTTTCTTGGAAAATGTATTGGAAATGAACAGTCTGTTGGCTTCTGAGAATTCCACTAACTTCTCTCCTCTCTTGTTTCTTTTGCCAAATCCAAAGTTTCCCACTTTCGTGTCACTGCTCTGCTTGGTTCCTACTTTCGCATTGAAGTCTCCCATTACAATTTTGTAATGCGATTTGCTACTATCCAAAATCTTCTGTATCTCCTCGTATAGGTCTTCGACTTCCTCTTCCGGGTGCGAGGTTGTTGGAGCATACACTTGTATAATTTCCATACTGTATCTCTTGTTAATCTTTATTACTACCCGTGCGATTCTATCTGAAATTCCTTCAATTTCTGTGATCCGTGACTTCAGGTCTTTATTAATTATAAAGCCAACGCCTGTCGGTTTTCCAGTTTCTGTTCCTTTGAAGTAGAACGTGTGCCCTGACGGTAGTTCCAACTGTTCTTCATTCTTCCTCCACACTTCTGATAGTCCTATGATGTCCCACTTAATTCTCTTAAGTTAATTCTGCAGTTCTTCTAATTTGTCCTCTCCTGCAAGTGACTGACAGTTGAGGGTCGCCTAGTATAGGTCCGTTCGAGTTGCCGTCTCGGTGTCCTGGTAGTCTACAGTCCAAACCCGGGCATTTTGACCCTCTGACTTCCTGCAGGACTGACCGCTGCCGTTGCCAGCTGCATTCCGTCCTCCGGGCAATGAGGTTCCTCCGAGGCTGTTTCCTTGCTTGTACCATCATATGTAAAGAAAGGAGGGGTGCTGACATTTGACTCACCACGCTGTCAGCTAATGCGGGTTGGTGAGCAGTCCATCCATGTTCGTTCGCCAAGCAGTTGCTTGGGTACTAACAGGCCCCACGACGTGAACGTATGGATTGGACATTAGGCGTCTACCCCGGTCGGTTCCCTTAAGTCTCAGCAAGAGGAATTAAGGGGTCTCCTCCCAGTTAGTGGTAGATGCCTTTTGGGGCGACAGTCCCGGTCCTGTCCCGGTTTCCCGGCCACATATATATATATATCTGTGTACAGTTACGTTTCTGCTGAAATTATAAAATCGTTTGGGCTACGAATTTTTTATATTACACATGACCTAGAACTCAGTTTTCATTTATATTGTCTAGGAACGCAGTCCTCTATGGGAGCTCCAATTACGCATTGGCTGAGCTCTGCACTTGGATATTGTCTAAAAGCTGCACTAACATGGTATTCCTCGAAACAATTGTAGTTTTACTAAACTAACGAATCTCTCCCAGTTCCATGATTTTGCGACCGAGATGGCAAATTCTGGGTTAGTGCTGAGGAGGTAGGTAAGTTGGCGTCCTGTTGTCGGTCATCCTGAGTGAAATTTTCCAAGATTGTCCTTAATTTTATATCCTATTCTGATCTTGTAGTGAATCGGAGGAAAAACCCTGAAAACAGTCAGGGCGTTTGGGGTGAACAGGGTTTAATCCTGAGTCTCCTCTCAATTAAACGGATTGTATTGTATACATTTCTCGCCAAATCAGTATAGTATTTGCAAGACTACACTGAAATAGTTCTTAACTTACGTGGAATCAAAATTGGAACATAGATCGCTAATGTGATACCCACATTCAGTGATCCCCATATGTAAAGTATAAATGATTCACCTTCGAGTCTGAGGTGTAAGATGGATGAGGAAGACACTCAAAATTTAGATTCCAGAGTTTATCAATTGTCGCATTATCATGAAACAACAAAACGTGTAAGTAGTCCAGGTCCTACAGACCAGATTGACGGCTAAGGATTTTTTGTAAGGCGGTGAAAATTGGCCCTTTATGCACCTAGAGAACCACATTACTTTACCCGTAAAATTTTCTGCATGAATTATTATTATTATAGTTTCTGTGAGTTCGAATGGCGCCAGTCTCTACTCGTTCTCTTTGTCTCTGACTCGAAATAATGGCACAAGTGTCATTTCGCTGTTCATTTTCAAACTGTACTTCATTCTTCAACATATTTCAAAATGCGTAACTCATAAGAAATTAACGGCAAAGTTTTTTTTTTTTTTTGTGCACTTCCTAACAGATCCACCATCTATGAATGTACTGATGACGTCATACATATAGTTCTGAAAACCACTACGTAGATCACTATTAGTAAAGTAGATGTACACAATAGCTAATAGGTTTGTGGCATTCATCAGAAATTTTTTAAGACCTTTTGATGTTATTTATTTGACTCTTCCATTTATCTTTGTAAATTTAATATTTGTCTCTTTTGTTTCAGGTGAGTGTAGCGGAACAGTTTATCAATAGTCAACCTCTTTTGATGAAACATGTATTGGTGAGTAGGTTCGTATAAATTTTTAAGGAAAAAGTCTTTATACTGATTTGACGTGTGCCATGGGAACTGTGGACGAGAAGCTCTTATGAAACTTCTCTAGCTGTCTCGGAAGAACATCATAAATATTTAGTTTGAAAATCTGTCTCTGTGGTCTAATGACGGAGGTCAGTACTCAGGGATCACCACTGCTGAGACAACGTAGGCTCAGAATGTGGATTTGAACCTTCCGCCAAGTAGGCTATCCAGATGCAAACTGCTCCATTTCCACCAAGAGAGTACCTGGATTATGGAGAGCAGAATCCGTCACTGCTAGCTGGTTTAGTACACATCTTCACGATTTTGTGATTGGTTTCTTGAGTGGAAGCATACGGGGACTTAAAAGATGTCATTAGCTATTGGCTTTGTCTCTCGCATTTCCTCATTCTTTTTATTTTAATATTTGAATATCTGAGACTCTGCTAGCACGTAGGGCACTTCCGTCTCAAATGAGAGAGATGACGTATCTCGGTAGACACAATTTTTGGAAAATGAAAATTCCAGAATGGACAAGGCATCCATTCTACGTACCAACGGTACTATTTCGACGTTTCTTTTACGGGACTGGAGGAAAAGCATGGGGAAATTTGAACCTGGATAAGAGGATGTGTTAAAATTCACAGAACTTTTCCGTGACAGATTCATATGCGCGGACTCACCAGTCACTTAATCAATACCACAGCATCTGTTTGGTGAAAAGAAAGAGAACTGTAATTATTCTTTGATTTAGAACTTTGTATAATCGCGTTCAATAGTTTCTTCGTCATTACTTCATCAAAGTGTTCGGCCCAGTGGCAAGCTTGCAACGCGAAGGTTCTTGGAAACGATGACAATGATGATGGTTTGACTTTACCTTCTATCTGATGGAGATTATGTTCTAAAAACGGAACCACTTGTAATACAACCAGATACATATCTAATTCGTGACCCTTGCTACAAGATGTCGAGCGAAACCACTCGCACACTGGGAATACAACTAGCAAGGCAGGGAGAACTTTTTGAACATTACTGTAAGTTTGAGATTTTACCACAAAAGTCTTTATGAAAATGGAGTGCTTGCAGTGATGTATCTGATGTATGAGAATAATGACAAAATTCAGACCAAACAGGATATCGGTCGTACTTCAATTTTTTTTCCTGCTACAATTTTTATTTACTTTTTCGTATACTTCAGTTGCTAAAACTAGTCTTTACGTCTGTTAATAATAAAATTATTCCGAAGGGAAATATAATTCACAGTTATTCCTTTGTGTAATTAGATCACAGAAGTGGGGTAAACTGTGGTTTTAGGTACATAAAATGTGACTTTATGTGTACTAGGGGTTGATCGTAATGATGCTAAATCTCTCACTTGGCAATTCATACGTAAGTTTACGTAAATCACAAATTTAACAAAAAAAAAAAGTAGTAGAGGCCGCTAAAATACATATACACATTAAGTACATAAGATCATCCATTGTTCTTTTGTACAAGGTTTGGAAAAACACTAGTTAACCACTGCAAAAGCACAAGGAAAACAATGCAACAAGCAAGTATTAGGGAGCGGTCGTTTGCACACTGTTCACATGTTCATATTTCACATAGACACGAATCACGGTATATATGACTACTAAATACTTGTTATGGTAGCTTGGTGGAAAGCATGCATTTGCGTTTCAAAGTTAACGGTGAGCCCGGCGGTGTTCCTCGTGGGAAAGAAAACGTGGGATTTTATGTCTCTTCTACCTCACTCCACCTCCACCCTCTACATAAGAAGATTGGCAGGTTTTCATCGTCTGGTATTCCACCTGTCTCCATGTTTGATTCCTGAAAGTTATAATAAATATAATTTTGTCTGTATTTTCTCTCGAAGAACCATCTCGTACGGTTGTAAGACTATCCCTTGAGAGAAAGTAGGAAAGTCTAACTCATAGGAAAAGAGCAAAAGTAAAATACAGAGGGAGAGAGTAAGTAGCTATATAATATGTAACATATGTAACAAAACAATGTGATGATGTGTTACTGTGAGGTAATTCCTCTTCGTTAAAAAAAAGCTCACTTTCGTTACAATGTGGATGTGGCAGAGAGTGACTATTTTATTACACAGGTTATTGAATATCATGTCGTCACACACATAAAATTAGGTAGGGCTTAACAAAATTCAACTGACAAAATTCTCGAGGGAATTCTACGGGTAAATTAAGAAAAAGAAAATAAGTCTTAATAATTATGGACTGAAGAACGCTTCATTTTTTTAAAAAAATAAGTCTCTTTGAATTTCGAAAATTTTAGGTAAGATTATGATAAAATGGATGGGTCAAATTACAGATTATAATGTTACTGTTTTCTTTTAAACAATATTGTACTAAATTAACCACAACTTTGTTGCAGTATATTTAATTTTCAAAATATAAAAACTGCCATGCTATAAAATGTATTTTGCTTAGATATTCGTAAATCACCCTATCCTTTTGCCCAAGTTAACGAACAGGTTTAATGTAGTCCTACATAGTACTCTTCTCAAGCTCACTGGAAGCTACCATTCGGAAAGGAACGTATTATCATTTCTGGTACAACGTCTTCCTTCTTCGCAGTTACGTCTGGAGTACCTCAAGGAGATGATCTTGGTCCTTTACTTTTCCTTTTATTTTTGGATAATCTTTCTGACATATCGTTTTACTTCCAGTAACCTACTCTTGTTCAGACGATTGTAGAAACTTTAGGATTCGAAGTGTGTCTTCATTAACCTTATACTACAAAGCCTTAACTTCCCCTGAGTTGAAATATTGTCTACTATTGGCTCCATGGCGTGTTCCACACATCTCTTGAATCTAGATTCTGATATACACACTACACAGCTTCTTAGCCATTGTCTGACACAGAGTTTAAAATCTTTTTAAATTTTATCTCTTGAATAATTGTTGTTATTTTGTCCTTGTTATTATGTCCCACTTATTACAGTGTTAATGTTTGGTTTTACTGTACTGGTTTGTTATTTCATTAATATTCGCGTTGTTACTTGGTTATGTTTCAGTATAAAAATGGACTGTATCTTAAACTATTGAAATAAATAAATACAAGAAAAAAATAAACTGTATATATTTTCCGAAATTATGCTTTAAGAATTAGAGATACAGTTATACATTTCTTTTTTTAATGTGATGGTCATTTTGAACCTTAGAACATTTAATAAACGCTTTGCATACATTTTCTCAATGTTTGTTCATATGTTTGATATTGAAATGTAGTCCTGGTTGTGAGTGCACTCAGAGCACCAGCCATGTGAACAATAAAGAAAAGTCTCCAGCGTGCTGCCCAGAATATCCGACATGAAAGGTGTGATCAAATGTGATATCGTTGGACAGTTTAGGTCAATAAGAGACCAAGATATGTTGATAGGTAAACCACTGTAGCTACCAGCATTTTACGTCTTTACGTGGATACAATTAAAGTGGCAATTGAAATTTTACGCATTTACAACTTAAAGAAAGTCATAAGGTTGTTTCATGATAGTTCAACAATCAAGGGATTGGACTTCAGAAGGGGAAGGAGGTGGACGCAGATACGAAGTTTTAAAACTGGGAGCTGTTATGCATCCCTATATCTGAGCAGGTTTTGAAGTTCCACGTTACCCAAAATTTAGAAACATTGTTTGGGGTGTTGTCAATGTGAGATTTGGTATTTTATTGAATAGCGAACTCGTTGCACGCTCCACAGAAGAAAGGAAGTCGGTAACGGAACATTCTTAAAAAAATTGGGGAATATTTATGTACCAGATTTTCTGTACTAGAAGCCAAATTCCGAATTAGTCTTCACTGTTATTGACTCACGAAAAGAAAAAAAGCAGTAGTTTAAGTGGTAATACTTGTTCGGTTTACTTTTGCTGTTTACTCGTGTACAAGATGTTAATGACTATTTACTAAAAGCAAATAGAAACAAATTTATATTTTGGTGCAGGTACTTGAAAAGAAGAAAGAGTAAAAAAGGGTAAAATATACGTGTATTAATTGGTGTGGTATTTGTTTACTTTAGAATATGGTTCAGACGATGGCTTTTCTATGAACTTTCCTGTTATCTTTTGTAATTATGTTGCTGGGAGCAGAAGACCCCTGTCTTTGTTGACATCTGATTTTTTTTTAAAGAGAGAGAGAGAGAATGCGATCCTGTTTTGCTGATTTGTTAAACAAATAAGGTAACCGGATGAGAATAAAAAAGAAAATACACTGGCGCCACACCTCAAACGTAACACTAAAATGAAGTTTCACGTTCCCACTTCTTCATTACATCGCTCATCTGTCCAAATTTTCAACCTACTCTATATTGGCTCAATTACGTCACTTTTTTGCATCTCATTTTATGTCACTTCATTTTTCTTTCTTTGCTTGATTTTTCTATTTGCTACATGGCATTTTTATAGTAAGTATTCAAGAAAGAGCAAAGAGTAAGTTACATTGATAAGGAAATTATTCTTGGTTACTGTCATTTTTTGCTTTTTTCGGTATGAATAAAGATGCTTCTTATTATATACCTAAACTTGTTTCACTATGTTTGGAACTAGCCACTCAACTCATTCGTGACCTCTGACACGAGAAGGAAGTGAAGTGGTCATCGTTATGTTTCGACCACCTCCAAGGATTGTCACCAGGCAGTGGCAGTTCGTTGTTTAACTTTGCAAAGTATCAGTTCACCTACAACGCTTTCACTTTTAGTGCGAGTGGACTCAGATTCGACCCTGAATGGGGGCTTCCTCTCTCGGTGTTGACCCAGCTTCGTCATTTCAAATGGGAAGTTGTCAGATAAAGCAGCGATGGGGGTTCAGTGTGCTGACAACGTGGCACATTTTTTAACGGAAGTCCCATATGGTATGTCCAGGCAAGGTGTTTAGTTCAGTTCGAGAATTGGAAACGAATGTATGCTTGTTGTAACAGTTGATATCTGAATATCTTCAATAATTCGTTCGAATAAATCAAATTAGTAGCTAGTTGACATTTCTATCACTGCATGAAATTACACATTATGAAACGGGGTGATAACAACAGTCAACTAACAATACTGCATAGTAAGAACTAATTATGTGGAACTTCACTACGTTTTCAGCTCTCCACTCGCTACTGAGGTGGTACGCGGTTTCATCTTCACGCGAATATAATTTTGTAGACTGACCTAAGGATCCAGTGAATCAAAATTGTTAGCTATGTTATATTTTCCCAATTGATTAAAAAAAGGTAGGAGTTGTTTTGTTTGAGGGATATTGCAGTGGCAGGATTGGGAAGAAAAAGACACAAATTGTTCAAGGGGAGGATGAATCGCTGTACCAAAAACTGGTTTAAATGTATTCTGTACTTCTAGCTTGATTAATTTCGGAAATCAAAGACACTTATTATTTATTTCTAGCTCTTACGCTTACCCGATTGACCAGAGACAAGTTGAGATATTCACAACAATTTTCAAGTAACATTTTCTGCTCTATTTGTTAATCTGTTAATTTCTTCTTATAATCTCTTTTAGCAGAATAAAAAGAAAGAAAAAAAGATAAGAAATTAAGTAGAAGCATAGGACTTGGACATTACTGTAAATGTATATCCTTAATGTAATCGTAGTTCATACCAATGGAGATATCGAAACACACTAGATTGCATTTATTAAATAAAGAGAAAAATGGAATTAAGTAAGTATTCTCATTAGATTAATCTCGATATAAAGCACAGATGAAAATGGTATTATGTCAAAGGGTTTCACAGCAGGCTAAGTGGAAAAGTCGCAAGAAGGAATGCAGGCGAAATACCAACATCCAAGTGCGGAATAAAATACAAACAGTTCAATCCGGAACCTAGCTCTCTACCAACTGGCCCACTGACTGCGTCTTCTCTTGGGAATGTTTCCCTTAAAACGTGGTATTCACATGAATCCGTCCGTGCAAGGAAGTTTTCAAATAAACACTTAAATCACCACTGTATTAAAAGTAGTTCCTGATTATAATCTGTAAAAAAAAAATCTCCCTTTTTTCTGTCTGCATTTTGTCACAAAAAGAAAAAACTATCCAGATCGTCTCTTGTGAGAATGGCCACTGAACTTTTCTTTTCAGACTTATGGAAAGTATAATCCACATAGGTCGTGAGATTGTAGAAAGCATAGTGGGATGTACGAGGGGGTATCAAAAAGTTTTAATTATCACCATGAAATAAAAAACACACAATACTCACTTGCAGTGGTCAAAGTTAGTTCTTCTCCACGTAGTCTCCCTTCAGAGTCACACATTTTTGCCAGCGTTTCTTCACCTGTTTCAAGCCCTCTTTGTAGAAGTCCTCCGCTTTGCTCGAAAACCACTGTTCCACTTCGAAAATGACATCCTCTGTGTCGTCAAATCGCCGACCACGAAGTGGTTTCTTCATCTCGGGAAAGAGAAAGAAGTCGCTTGGCGCAAGATCAGGCGAATAAGGTGGATGTTGCAAAAGTTCATAGCCTAACCGGTGGGCGGCGACAACGGATGCTTGGGCCGTATGGACGGGTGCATTGTCGGCCAGGAGACGGACGCCTTTGCTGATCATGTCACGACGTTTTTGTTTCAATGCATCACGTACTTTCTCCAGAAGGTTGCAGTAGTAATCGCTGTTGAGGGTGTCGCCCTTCGGAAAGTAATCGGTTAAGATTACCCCGCGGCTTTCCCAAAAAACGGACAGCATCACCTTCCCGGTAGATTTCTGGATCTTCGCCTTATTGGGGGGGGGGGCGAAGATGGATGTTTCCACTCCTTGCTCATTTCTTTGGTCTCCGGATCGTAGAGGTATACCCAGCACTCGTCCATAGTGACGAGACGAGCAAAAAAAATCGTCTTCATTCTGCTCCAACAGAGTCAAATTCTGCTGGGAAAAGTCGTGGCGAGTTTGCTTTTGAAGAGGTGTCAACAAGCGAGGTACCCAGCGTGCAGACACCTTATTCATGTGCAGTTCCTCATGAATAATCCTCCACGCACTTCCTTAACTTAGTCCAGTCTCCGCCATCACTCTTTCCACGGTCGATCTTCTGTCGTCGAGGATAACGGCCTCCACTTTCTTCACCATGGCAAGATCATCCTTGATTGAGGATCTACCCGCTCGTGGCTCGTATGTCAGGGACATGTGACCACTTTGAAAGTTCCTCTTCCACCTCACAACCGTGTCATATGATGGGCTTTCATCCCCATCATTAAAACTTTTGGATACCCCCTCGCATTTTTGTTTCTCAATTCCAGGCACAGCATTCGTATTTCATCTCGTTCCACATTTTTTATCTTAAAATGTGTATTTGATAGATCAAAGAAATAATGTTGAAATATATTTGTTTCATTAATTCGACACGGAAAGCTCGACACGGTAAAGTTTGTAGTTCCTGGCTGATGCCTTACTGTTTACTGAGAAGGTAAGTTTACTGAGATGCTATCCCTCTCCCTCAGCCATGTCCTATCTGTTTGTCTGGTCCATAAATATCAGTTAAATGAAATAAAAGAAACCTTTCTTAACATTCATAGGGCCTATATGATGAAATAGACTGCATGTATTGATGGACTTGAAAGAGTTTCTAAGAATAGTTAACTACATATTTCAAACACTGCATAAACGCGGTATGCAATACTTCAGAAAAAAGAATATATAATTCAATACGGTGTATTTTGTGCTCAGTTCCAGCAATGTGGATCGAGAGAAAGCTTGCCAAACAAGATCTGTTTGACAAGAGAGTCTTTAGCGTATTGTTTTCATTAATACATTCTTGGCATCGCGGCGTAGTATTAAAAAGAAAAGGTTTGTTTCCTCCTCATTTTGAGAATTCCGCTTCATGTTTCCTGTACCTGCGTCAGGAGAGAAAATATGTACTTGGTTGAAAATTTCAAGGTTTGTCACATTCAGTCTTTGCCTTCTGTGTTGCACCCATAAGGAAAATTAACAAGACTTTCTTTTCTTGCTTAAAAAATGCATTCCTGCATTGTGTCATCCATTTACGTTAAATAAATTAGTTAAAATACGAACACTATAAGTTTATACTGTATTTAGTATAGTTGACAAGTTTATGATAAAAATATAGGTCAAACGTTGTTTTTGTTGAATTTCTTGTCTTAGTTTTATGTTGCTTTCGAGACTAGAGTCCACTATTTTTTGAAAATCAAGTTGCTCTCCAATTGGCTTCATGATGCAGAGTCAACTCGGAAGTCAAACCCGGGATCGCTTGCAACGGAAGCAAGAATATTAACCACTAGGATAAAAAAAAGAGTACAATTCGTATTAATTAATTTGTGTACATAACGGTTTCGGTGAACTTTAGTGATGTTCTGCGAAGCAAGAAAACGATTATTCCTGTTATTCAATATTTATGCTCACGTTGCATCGTGGATAGATGTTATTATCCCTATTCTTTTTTCATTGATCCTATTATCATAACTCGAATAGTTGCACGTAAAATATATATAATTGTAAAATATAATTATAGACAGGATAGCATGCTGATATATATATATATATATATACGTGTCCGCCAAGCAGAGAATAAAAGCTTAACCACGAAGGGTTTCTTCATCGATATTACGTTACGGTTTGTCAGTAATTGTTCTGTTACTGTTCATAATTCGTATCCTTCCGTCATTCTTTTACGCTTCACTTGCAACAGAAGTAACAAGAAATGTGTACAACGTCACTTGCGTAAGACCTTCAATTGTTTCTGATAATATAATAAACAAGGGAGAAATTAAAAATTGACAAAGAAGGATAAATTCTGTAGCTCTAACATACAAAGTTTCAGCTAATTGGGCTTTAAAGAAAATTGAATTTTCCTCGCCTTAAAAATCATCGTACTAAATTTTCTGCTTCGATACGTGTTATTGGAGTTATTCAGAATGAAGATAGGCAGTTTCAGCAGCGTAGATAGAGGCATTTCTTAGGGGAGGGGATATGTCTTTGAAAATGATTCTTCCTTGAATCTTGCAACATACAGAAATGCGGTAGGTTTAACTAGTTGTACAGCTCTGTTTTGTAAATTGCTCAATTTGAATCTCTTTTGTCAGCGAAATGAAGGAACATTAAATTTCATCAACCACTCCTCCTCCTTGACACTTATGCAACCCAATTCAACAAAATTAAATATTTATTTGGTTATTTATTTGTAATTTTAGACCAGTACGATAATTGTGTGGAGTTTGCTTAGTTCAGCCATAATTCTATTATGAATTTAATCATATATCAAATTTCAGGTTGGATTTTGTCAACAACGAAGACTTTCTTGACCAATATTTACTAACGCTTATACCCTTACCTAGATTACAGCTTTCTCTTCTAAAACTACAAGTCAGTTCAGTCACATTTGAAAGTTTAAATTTTTCTGAGCTGTATTTATTCGCTTCAGAATATAAAATATAATCTCTTTCGTAGATGTGGGTACACGATGTACAAGATCTGAAACACTTTTAAAATGTTTGGAAATCTTCTGCTATACTTCCTTTGTAGGTTGAATGGATCATTCCAGTTTTATTAGTGTCGCTTTTGAAAGTTGCAATTCTGTGCAGAATATTTTCTTCTAATTTTGGAAGTATTCTCTGTCATATTGTCTTCATTCCAAAAAAAAGATACATGAAGATTCAGGAAACACTTTTGTGATTTAATATCATTTCCGTTAGTTGATTTAGGAAGTAGATTTGTGAAGGGTAAGTTCCTCAAAGAGCGCGCGGTCCTACAAGAGTGCACAGTGCCAGTTTCGTAAGTTTGCAACATTGCGTGACATCAAGTGTAAAACATTTGTGTACAGCAAGGTGTTTTGTCTTCTTCAGGGAAGTGAGTGTCTGCAAGTCGATTGCGTGGTTTGAATTATTTGGAGATAAATGATTTTCAATCATATTAATGTAATATTTGGCTTCTAGAAACTAACGTTTGTACAACACAGTTTGAAGCTGAAGACAGACTGTTATAGTAAATAATAATTTGGATCTTCTAGTTGTTGGCATATGCACCCAAACGTTTGCAGTATGTAAAGTTCTCACAACTAGTGACCATGTTTAGAATTATGCGATGTCCTCTAAGAGTGCGCATTGAGGTTTATCCAAGAGCGCGCGTGCGTACTCTTCAAGACAGTTTTTTTTTAGACTGTAAAAGTTTGTCACACAATAGACGTGATGACGGCTTAAGAAGCATTACCTGTGATGGAACTGGTCTAGGCTCTATCACACCTAAAACTTATATAGACAGCACACAGAGAGCAAGCCCTTCTTCTACAACTCACCAAGTTTCAAGTGAAGATCGTAGTATCTCCGAACTTGAAATCGGCCAATGAGCTAATGCATCCTGTAGTGGAATTGATAACACAGAGAAACAATCATCTCCTTCCGAAAGAAAAATCCGGGACGAAACCAAGAAAACTCGCCAAAAGATCAGAAATCGTAACATCTTTCGGACCGGATGTCATAACTCACCTTTCGAAAAATTGATGGAGTCCTCAACAAAATCTAAAGGAGAATTTTCTGGCACTAAAAGGAAGCTATTTGATTCTTCGGTACCTTCCACTTCAACAACAACAACATCTTCTTCCCAGGATGCCATGAAAATTATCAGAAACCCATCATCGAGGATTGGATTCAATGTAGCATGTGATGGTAGGAAGCGTGTTCTTCATATGAGGGTATAGATAGGTGCCTGTCAGTGTTACTTTTGTTAATTATATGGATCATATATTGAAATGTCTCAAATAAGACATTTTGCTGTGCAGTGGTGATAGTAACTTCAAGTGTTATGAGATTCTTTGAGAACATAGTGCGTACTCTTAGAGGAATAGTTCCCCAAGAGTACGATTTTACCTGTGTTTACTACATTTACAGTAACTTCTGTTCTTATCTAAACTTAGTTCTCATTTGCATATTAATGAAAAGGAGAAAGACCATTAAAGAGATACCCAAGTAATCTTGAGTTTCTTTTCACTCTTGTTTACACAAAATGAGTTCGAACACTAAGTGCGTACTCTTAGAAACCTCCTAGTTATTGGATATTTTAGACCCATCCTATTGTTTCATTGAGCTCAATGACGTATTCAGGCGAAGAGTTACGTAAAGAGGGTCCGGATCTCTCCCAAATTTCAATTTCTTTGTGCACTTGATTTTAGGCGTAATTATATATTCTAATTTATTTCATATCCAGACCCTCTTTGAACATTGCCCAAAACCGTGAGAGAGTGAGAATGAAATCGTCTTATACTGTAATTGGATCTCATTTTCTGGATTGTTGTAAATATTTTTATAGATTCTTCCATTCTCAAATTTATGCAACTTGTTTTGTCTTCGTTCTGAGAATTTGCTTTAATTAAAAAAAAAAAAACTTTATAACAGCATCTTTTGCATTATTCATTCACAAACTTAATGTTTTCCTTTTGTAAGAGTCTGCACAACTATTTATCGGCAAGATAGGCAGATATGACCCAAACCGCTCAAATATTGGAGGGATTACGTCTCTCGGCGAGCACTTCAGAAGGCAGAGATGATGATAACGTCCAGGACATTTTATAGATATTATGCTGTCATTCGCTTTGTGAAATGAGCGAATGTAAAATGTAAAACACAACACACATTTCTTGCAAAATAACTTGTAGACATCCGAGACAAACTATAGCTATTTTACTAATCCTTTTTGTAAAGACACTTTCGAATTAATTCCGAAAATTCACATAATAGTGAAAAAAAGGTGGTTATTAAGATGCTGATTTAGGTTTCTGTTTGCAAATCTAACCTTGTTTGGTACCACAAATATAAAAGTTTCCGCAAAACTACTTTACGAGGCATTGAAGGAAAGTAATGCAATCGAAAGGGAATAAAACTCTACCTGGGCCTTCAGGCTACATGCAAGTTCTTCGGGACAAACTGTGCTTTCATTACGATCAGAATACAACAAGTAACTAGAGTCCTATGCGTCTTTTAGTGAATTTTGAAAGAAATATTTTAACATTTGGTCGCATAATTATTTCGGCTGCTTTTAACACAAAAAGAAAACAAAAATACTTTTTGATTTTGAGCATATAAAAGTCCACTTCATAATAATCAGTAACACAAAACCGTCGTAATGATTTCTTTGAAATGTTTGTGAAAAGGTCAAAGCACCCTTGAATGTTTCTTGGAACACATGCGAGAAGGTCTATAGATTCGTATCTGTAGATACGTCTATATTCCTTTAAAGTACTCCCTCAGCTTGTTAATTTAATATAAGTAAATGATGCGTGTTTTCACACATTGTGTTACGTTTATCATCACTTCTCACGTCATTATTTTCCCACACCCACTACAGAAAGGGACTAATATATCATTGAAATAATTTACTTTATTGTGGTTAGGCATCATCTCATTTAACGATTCTTTATAGGTGAATGAAATAGTAGAGACTTTCACTGGATCTTCCTTTTTAAGAGACCAACATTAATGAACATCGCTGTTTATATTTATATAGATATAAGAGAATGGAAACCTGAGTTTAATTCATAATTTTTTCTGTCATTTTTGTTGTTTTATGTATAATTTGTAACTGACAGTAAAGCCCAAAGAGTTCGATAGGAGATCCTGTTTCATTCGGCTGTTGAAGTCTCCAAAGGAACAGGATAGCGATCGTTTTTTCGCTACTTCCCATATATTCATAACGTTATATTATGAGTACTATGTATGTGTGTATATACTATATTACTTTCTCTTAAAAACTCACTTTCACTTATCCTAAGTCAAGTTTGGCCAAACCATGCCATTCATTCGCATTCCTTCTAGCCTCAAAATCATTAGACCAGCTTCTTGATAGTGATTAGCAGCCTTGTTCCCCTAACTTTGCTTTCCTTCTGTTTCTCCCCTCCTTAGCTGTGTCCGCTCAGTTCAGAATTGTTGGCCTGGATACCGGCCAACATTCTTTAGCACCGGAAACGGATAATTTCATGAGAAAGAGTGGGAAAGACAGAGAAAGATTTAGAAACTGACAAGACAGTCTCTGCCACGTACTTACTTCTGTTATATTCGGTCACTTTTATATGAGCTTAAATTATGTAAGCTAATAATTTATGTGTAAATTTTTCATATTGTTTTTAATATTTTACGCATTGAATGTAATTAATTTTCAGTTTTCTTATGTGAATGTCTTGGTTCGGTATTTAATGTTGGACTATAGATTTTACGTACACGTCTTAAAGTTTTCAACTAGCACAGTAATTAAAACAAACAAAAGATTAAAAATGCTGTTGTTTTTGTGTGTTCACGTCTTTCTTTAAAGGTGTCTGAAAAAAAGAATCTACGAAAACGTCAAGAATTCTGATACAAAAATGTAACATGTGCTCTCTGAAGAAAACGTAATTTCTATAAGGATTTACCGTAGAATTACGTGCAAATTTCTATGAATATTGCCAAACGACGCGGTGCTTCCCACAAGGAAGCGCCTGTGTACTTGAGTGAGCGTGACTGTATTGTGTGAGTCTCTCTCTCTCTGTCTGTGTGTGTGTGTGTGTGTCAAATTATAAGTCTTGAATGGGAGGCGTATTTTTGTGAAAAGGATGTTAACTTACAGGCCTCTTACAGGTATACAATATGGTGTCCATTTAAAGACTGTAGAACATTTTATCATGCGCAGTATACGTGTGATGAGTTTGCAAACACATCTCTCTCTCTCTCTCTCTCTCTCTCTCTCTCTCTCTCTCTCTCTCTCTCTCTCTTTCTCTCTCTCTTTCTCTCTCTCTTTCTTTCTCTCTCTCTCTCTCTCTCTCTCTCTCTCTCTCTATGTGTCTTTTTCATGAAAATTTATTCGTGTATGAAGCTCTTGCAATGTGATGTTTAGCAACTAAACTTCTTAAAAAGTATGTTGAGGCACTGAGTTTCTTACTTCTCACACCTTTCTTATCTTTTTCCTCCAGTGCATATTTTGAAATTCGTATATAATTCCCCACCCCTACCCGTGCCTCTCCTTTCCATGTTAGTTATGCATTCTTCCTATTGTTGCAGTTACGGACGTAACACGTACAGCGCAAAATAACTATCTACCATCCAGTCCATTTTCCTTAACGGCTAAATCACGATTAGTTTCCAGACCTTGTTCTTTTTAATAATAATAATAATAATAATAATAAAAACCTGTGTATAAGAATATTGTTTACGTTAAGATAGAGGCGCGCATTCCTCAGCTGAGCTGTCACGTTGGCTGTGAAAACTAGTGTTCGGGTTTTATAAATAAAAGAAAGAATATTATCGAGTAATAAAGAATGCATCTAGATTTTTTCTTTCAGTGTTGGAGGATGAGCCTGTAGCGTCATAACCTTTGCGCGGAAAGTGCTAGCGCAATATTGATCCAGGAATATTTGAATGAGGTGGATGCGTTTGATAAATCGCTGGAAGAGATGACCGTTGCGTTCAGAGAGAGCAGATGCCATGATGCTACGAAAACGTGGTTTTATCAGATTCATACAGAAAAACCTCAGTCAAGATGGTCAACCGCTGGGATCGAACCCAGGACCTCCCGAATGCTACGCCAACGCTCTACCATATTGTCGCGGTGTGTGTCTCGTACTACGAACTCTTACCACAAAAGAAAGAATCACAGATGATACTCGTTTGAGGGTTGCACTTCAAGCAAAACGCCAGCTTTTGTTAATGGGCAAGAGAACAAAGACTGATCGTCTGCAGGTTGCGTTTTGAGAGATTCTTTGCAAGTCACCATATTCGCAGGACATTTTTGTTGGTTTTGATGTGTTTGTTGCTAGGAAGACCTTCGGAAATGACAAAGATGAGTGCCTAGGTTACTTCGTTGATTTACACCCACCAGGGCTCTTCCGCAATGGATCCGCAACTCGTTGCAGTGATAGGAGTAGGTTGTCAGAACCAGTGTGGATGATTAGAGACAGTGATGCTGGCCGCAGGTTCGTCTTTTTCAAAAGTGTCTACTGTTTTCAGAAACTTATTTTACAACGTGATACGAAAAGTCTTCGTAAACATTCAAACGTTCAATATATTGTAGAAAGCTTTCGTATTCTTCGTAAACCTAACCGGAAAAATGCATAACTTCTCAAGAAAATTGACCTTGAAGACCGTAAATTTACGCAACTATCTAACAGGTTGTTTATAAATATAATAAATGCAAGGCACCGAAAACTGGCTTGCTGAATACCAGAGAGTGAACACTATTATTATTATTATTATTATTAAAACTATTGGAACTAGATTTGATAAAAAAAAATACTGTTAAAAACTCTTTTATACTGAAAAACAAAAATTATTAGATTTGTATTAGAAGTTAATTCGAACAAACTATATTGTTCGTTGTATTTATGCAAGATAATTAGTTAAGTTTGGATTGATTGAAAAACTCATTGTTACAATTGACAAATGTGATGTAATAAATAAAAAATAGAGAAAAGTACTATTTACCGAACCAAAACTGACTTCGTCAATGGGTTTCTTGGAACATTTCAGCACAGATTGATATATCACATGAACCACTTACTATTTAAAAATGTTGAAATAGTCAAGATGCCCGCTTTCATGATGGCAGTCATTGTCGTCATACCATCCAGCATGTACCACCTCCCATCCAGTATCCATTAATAGCTATTTACCTTCAATATGTATAACAGTTTATAAAAGAAAAGGCGTTTTTCGTACTCTGTATTCGATTTACTTGCTCTCTACGTTCCATCTTTCTCGGGTCCCCTGTCGTTATTTGAAGCGTATGCGCGAACAAAATGTCTAAATTACATTTTGAAATAAAAAAATCACAAGTACATTTTTATATATAACAGGAAAAATATGAGGCATAAAATATTCATACTTTGCACGAAGATATGTTAGAATAAAGTGCACTTTTGTGCAACGCATGAATATTTTATGCCTCATATTTTGCCTGTTATGTATAAAAATGTACTTGTGATTTTTTTTTTTTAATTTGAAAATGTCATTTAGACGTTTGTTTGCGCATACGCTTAATTTGTTGACAAACAGCAACTATAATTTTGGCTGTGAAAGTTTACCTAGGTACTGTACCTACATGTGAATTTTCATCAAAATCGGACCCTGTTACCTTGTGAGTGTTCCTTGTGAGAGAGAACTGTTTATCAAGGCCCGGGCAGTATTCCGGAAATCTCAGCTACACTCAAGTCTGCTCGTTTGAGTTAAAATCTACGTCTGATGCTGCTTCAAACTAAACAACTACCACGCGGTGGAATTATCATTCTTCGTGAATCTCCGCTGAGCGTTTGTTCCGTTCTGTATTTGTTAACGCTAGAATGGGTTTGCATAGTTTCAATATGAACGAATTTTCAGGTCTTTTAGAGATTTTTTTAACATGCTCTTTCTTTTCCAATACTGAGTTCAACAACATTTTGATGTATGTATCGATATACTGCCTGATTATTACAACAGCTGTGACGTTTGGTGATATAACTGATTATATTGGTTCTTATAAGCTGTAGTCCTTCACCTTCTTGACTTTTCCTGCTCGCTTATTGAAGTGTTAAATTTGACGGGTTTCGTTACAGTGTATCATTCATGTTCAATGAACTGTAACAGTATTATTTTAAAAAGAAATAAAAAAAAAAGAAATATTTCTGGCTTGTATATTTCTCTTCTACTTTCGCTATCAGAGTTGATTCTATGTCAATGATATTCATTTGTAGATATTGTGAAAGTGATTTTTTTTTAACCTTCTGGCGCATTGATGTGTTGCTACTTAATGATTAAAGGAACCAAGGATTTAAAAAAAAAGAAGGGGAATTTGTGTAATTGTTAGATAGTTTTGTGTTAAATAAAGAACTCAATTCCATGAACAAGTCGGTTAATATTAATCACAGGCAAAAATCATTGAAGTAATCCTTCTGACTTTGTTCAACTTCCTCAGGATGGTTCAGGAGAAAATCCATGAGTTAATCTGAAGTATATACAGGGTGGATGAGTAATCAAAATTTCAAAACTTCGGAGCCAAGTGCCTAAAAACAAAAGAGAAACTAGTGCGTAATTTCAGTGTCAGATGCACCCTAATACAGCGTGTGATCATAGTTAATGACATAATATCTCGACAAATAATGGCGTAAGAGCTGTCGATGGAAATTATATTCAAAATCGTATTCAAGGAGTGTACCTGTTTGAGCGAAATTTAAAAGACCGACTCGGGTCAGGAAATCGTGTTAGGAGAAACTGTATGATATTCAATTGCCTCAGCTTTTTTAAAACTAACCTTTCTTTTCTAACCTAGTCTTATAACCTAAAGTACGTAAAATGTCGAAGATACACGTAACGAGAAAAATAATGTAATATGAGAGCTGTAAAGTAATATTTTTAAATCATTTTCTACGCTAATGATTTCCTGCACCGAGTCATTGTAAAATTAGGAATAATGTAATATTTTTACAGATATCAACGTTGCAAAGAGGACTGATATTAATAGTAGTTTAACAACTTGTGAGCCTGTCTGAAAATTGGAGTTCTCAAAAAAATGTGAATTTCATCGTTCTCGACTTTTTCATTTCGCATCCGATACAGTAAGAAACTAACTTAAACTAACTCTATACGTCATTTTGGTTCAAAATTGTGTACATTGGACAAAGTTATGTTTTAAATATTGATTGTCTACTATCAAAGCGATTGGCTTTTAGACTACTATGAATCTCATGCCCCAAATGACTAATAAGTTCTCATGTGTAATGGTCGTTGAGTAAATGAGCAATGCTCCTTTCGTTATAAGCATAGGACTATATCTAAAGTTCATCCATATGTGCAGGTCATACACTAGAATAGTGTACAGTGAGCCTAAGCAACACAAATGAAACTAACTCGTTAGTTGGCATTTCAATTTAATATGACTTCACTGCTTATATAAGGTACTAACAGAATCCTATGGCGATCGTTTGTTACTGTGGCGATGAACTTGCAAGTTCCGTAAGCCGTAGAGTAAGTACTAAAACCATAATCTTCACTTGACCGATACGTCAAAATACCATACCAAATTTTATCAGGTCAGCAGCCACAATCTGCATACACCAATTCAATTCCAGTTGTACTTCTATTCAGTACCAAGAAATCATATATTAAATGTACTTCACGTTAAAATCTGTGTTCTCACAACTACAGGAGTTTGGCCCATATATATATATATATAAAAAAAAATGCAAGTTGCAAAGACGTAGACCTAGACTAGACCATGGTTTAGGCTAAGCTGGTGCATTTGAAAATTGATGCTCAAGTTTAAGACTAACCCGTCTTTGCAATGGCCCTTAATATTCACGAATCCCTATGAATTGCTCTATGGCGTATTCCACGTCACTTCATCCAGCGAATTTTCAACATGGAACCCATCGATTCCAAATTCAGTGAAACTTTGTGTATTTGTAAATACTACTAAGGTTTGAGAACACCTGTAAATATTTTCTTCTGTAGAGCTTATAGTTTCAGAGATACAGGTGGTTGAAATTTCGAAACAATATACGTTACTGAGGCCGTGGTGGTTGTGTGTAGTGTTGAACATAAAATTTTATATCAGAGTCTGATCAGCAGAACACTTCGAATATATATATTTTTTTTTTCAATTAGAAAAATATATATAAATGACATACAAAAATAAATTATGAAAAAACTTTTACACTGGAAGTGATGAAAAAATCTTACTTCTGAAATGAGATTTTTTTGTGTCAATGCTGAATTTGCATTATCGCTATAAGGCACAACAGATACCGTGCCGGATTTATTTTTAATTCAGGCTGAAAGTATGCTCTAAAAGTCAGTGAAATAAAATCGTTGAGATTTAAGCTGCTACTGTCAATAATGCTTTGAAATAAGTTTTATGTACACGCTAATTGCAAATTTACGAAACTATAAGCTGTAAGTATTATCTTTTCTTTCCCTTCATTTGTCTTAAATTTACCTTATATATATATGTTGGAGTTACTGGTCTTCCACCAGGCGCCTCCCCAGGTGGCGGATAGGGGAATGCCGACCAGATATGGTGGGTACCGGAAATATTCCGGGGCGGACCAAAACCAGTACTGCTGCCTTGAAGTTAGTAGAGGGATCTACAAAGGCTAGGGGAAGATAACCCCGAACAAAAATATCATGGTGAGGGGAAGCAGCATCACCATTACCACTCTGAGGCTGAAGATGAATGACATCGGCAAGGCTCAGAGATGGACAGAGGGCGACATCTTGAATGTCAACCTTTACTGCGAGGTCGTAGAGCTGACAACTCTACACCGCTAAAACATGTCAAGAAATAGTAACAGATGGTTCATGGATTCTCCTGGGGTAAAATATCCCGGAGGTAAACTAGTCCCTCATTCGGATCTCCGGGCTGGGACTGCTTCAGGGGGCTCTATGAACAGGATTAAGAAAGACCTTAGAATAGGAACGTGGAACGTACGAACATTATACCAAACGGGCGCTCTTCAGGTGGCGGTACACGAGACCGAGAAGTACGAGCTAGACATACTGGCGATACAAGAAGTTCGGTGGGAGGGTCAAGATAGTATCCCACAGGGCAAGTACACTTTCTACTACGGGGGAACACAGTCTCACGATTTCGGAACAGGGTTCCTCATTAAGAATAGTATCCTTCAGGCGGTTCAGAATATAGAGTTCGTAAACGAAAGACTATCGTACGTTACGATACGTACTCGATGGGGAAACACGGTTTTATTAAACGTCTATGCTCCGACCGAGGTGGCTACTGATAACGACAAAGATATATTCTACGATGAGCTAGAAAGGTTGTTTGACCGATTACCGAAGTATAATTCGAAAATTGTGTTGGGTGATTTCAATGCAAAGGTAGGGAGGGAAGAAAAATATAGACCTACTATAGGCAAATACAGTCTTCACGAAAAGACCAACAACAATGGAGAAAGACTGATAACTTTCGCGATTTCGAAAAACTTACTGGTAAAGAGCACGTGCTTTGAACACAAAGACATACACAAATACACATGGGTATCTCCGGACGGCAAAACTCTCAACCAGATCGATCACGTATTAGTAGACAGACGAAGACACACCAACATAATGGACGTTAGGTCGTACAGAGGAGCGGAAGGTGACACCGACCATCAATTAGTGATCACAAAAGTAAGGGAAAAGTTATGCATCGCGAACAGAGAAAGCAAGGGATCAAAACAACTGAAATTCGAAGTGAAACTATTAAATAATCCGAGCATAAGAGCAGATTACCAACTCGAACTCTCAAATAGGTTCGAAATCCTAGCCGACTCGAGTAATAATAATGATGATATTAATAATGAAATTGATGTAAGTAAGATGTGGGAGGCAATTCGTGAAACAATTAAGAGCGCAGCGAAGGAACGCGTAGGTGAGAAGAAACAACAGAAAAACAAACCGTGGTTTGATGAAGAATGCATTAAACTTCATGAGGAACGAAAACAAGCAAGGCAACGATGGCTAAGTAATAAAAGCGAAGCAAATACCAA
>JAGDQP010028643.1:0-16403 GCA_022664845.1 Lepisma saccharinum | reverse complement strand
ATTGAATGTTCACTATTTCTTCTATACTGACATTTACTAACCTTTTATACTTTGAATATTTAACTCTAATTAGTATAGTTAGCGACTAGTCATTTGACATACTCTTCTTCCTTTATATTCATTACGCGATTTACCAGGTGTATAAGCTTAAATCCGCTGTTTGCTCATAGATGGCGTTCGTGAGCGTATGAAGCCACCATGGGCACGCCAGACCTATTGTGTGAATGAGTTGGACCCCTGGCAATACCCAATCATTGCACATAATCAGCAAGTGCAGACAACAACATACAGTGTTCCGTTGGTAAGCATGGCTAGTTTTGTGCCAGATGAAGAGCATATGCGGGAAGCTATGCTTTTCTGCTTCCATTTGAAGAAATCGGCTGCCGACGCGCATCGAATGCTTATGGAGGCCAATGGTGACAGTGCTTTATCGGAAACAACGTGCCGAGATTGGTTTCGTCGGTTCAAAGACGGCAAGTTTGACCTGAGTGACAAGAAGCGTGAAAATCGGCCCAGGAAGTTTTAGGACCATTTGCAGGCGCTGTTGGACGAGGACGATACCCAATCGCAACAAATGCTTGCCGAGCAATTGGGCGTTACTCAAGAAGTCATTTCCATGCGTCTCCGTGCCATGGGAAAGGTTCAGAAGATCGGAAAATGGGTGCCGCATGAATCGAGCGATCGGCAGCTGGAGAGACGCCAACATACATGCGAAATATTGCTCGCCAGATAAAGAAGAAAGTCGTTCCTGCATCGGATTGTGACGGGCGATGAAAAGTGGATATATTTCGCGAATCCGAAACGCCAGAAATCGTGGGTTGATCCCGGCCAACCATCAACATCTTCCTCGAGACCAAATGGCTTCGGACGGAAGACGATGCTGTGTGTTTGATGGGATCAACAGGGTATCGTCTACTTTGAGCTGTTGCAACCGGGTCAAACTGTCAATGCACACCGCTACCACCAACAACTGATCAACGTGCACCGTACTCTGTGTGAAAAAAGGCCACAGTATCAACAATGACATGACAAGCTGATATTCCTCCACGACAACGCCCCATCGCACACTTCAAAAGTGGTCCAAAACTACTTTTAGACACTTAAGTGGGAGGTGCTACCTCATCCCACTTATTCACCAGACCTGGACTATACAGACTACAATCTGTTTGCGTCGATGGGCCACGCCCTCGCTGAGCAGCATATTGATTCGTATGCAGACATCCGAAAATGGCTTGATGAGTGGTTTGCCTGGAAAGAGCAGAACTTTTTTTTGGCGTGGTATCCACAAATTGCCCGAGAGGTGGGCAAAATGTGTAGCTAGCGGGGGAAAGTACTTTGAATAACTTGCTTTGTGCTTTCTATGAACACATCATGTGTTTTGCTGACTACAAAACAGCGGATTTAAGCTTATACCCCTGGTAACTTACTAAATGACTATAATTTTGATCTAGCTCCTTGGTATAGTAGCAAAGTTACTGCTTATTGATTGCAGCTGCGATGGCGGCACTAGTTGAAGTCCTCTTGACATCAGTCAGTGTAAGATTAATGTGCTCTCCCCTAAGCCACATTAGGTCATTCATCGTCAATTACATTTATCAAAGGGGAATGTATATTAATTTGCGGGGGCCAAGGATTAAAATAAATTACAAATAACCATTTTTTCTTCTTTAAATAAACAGAAAAACTGAACTATTTAATATGGTTATATAATATCGTTGATATTTTGCCAAGCGACGATATTGACACTTAGCGGTCCTTGGATTATAAAAGGCCACACTGCCACGACAGGACAATACTCTTCTGAATAAAGCAGGAAATTCAGAATAAAAATTATAAACTGAATTAATATTTCATTTATTTTTTCTTGTATGATTGTTTTGATGGCGGACCTACAGAAATATCTGTTCAGGCCGGATGTGGTCTGCGAGTCGGCTATTGAGAAAGTCTGTACTACGCAATAGCTACAAAGATGCAAACTTGAGTTGCAAAAGTGAATGACTTTTAACTTGGTGCTTCTTTTAAGGATTAAAAGTTCAAGAACGAAGGAAGTAAAACAGAAAGGACAGAAGGGAGAGGGAGAGAGAGAGAGAGAGAGAGACAGACAGACAGACAGAGAGAGAGACAGAAAATTGAAAGGAAGAAAAGAAATAGAGAAACAGCAGGAAGAAAAAAGGAGGAAGAGATCAATAAAGAGGAACAAGGAACAGTAAAGAAAAGAAATAGACAATGAAAAAGAAATAGCGAAAGAAATGTAAGGGAGAAAAACAAAGAGTGAAGGAAATCAAGAAGGAAGGGATGCTAGAAATCAGGCAGGAAAAAGAAGGCAGAAAGAGCTCTAGGTAAAGAAGAAACGAAGTTAAAGAAATGAAGAAGAGAAAAGAAGAAAGAAAGAACACTGAAGAAAAAGGCTAAATTGAATAAAGACATGGAGAAGAAAAATGAAAATTGAAAGATATGAACGAAGGAGAGGAAGAAATAATGGAAAAGGACTCAACAAAGGGAAGAAGACAGAAAGAAAGGAAAAAAGCACTAAAGACAGAAAGAAAAGAAAACACAGTAACAAAGAGGAAGAATGGAAAGAAAAGGAAAATATACTAAGAAAAAATGATAGGAAAGAAGAGATAAAGAAAGAGAAAGACAGTAAGAAAGAAGGGAACAAATAAATAAATGGAAAAGTCATGAAAGAAAGAACCAAAGAAGGAAAGACACGAGGAATGACGCGAGAGGAGAAATAAAGAGGAAAGGAAGAAAGAAAAAGGAGAAAGAAGGGAAGAAAAATAGAGAGAAAGACAGGAAAGATGGATGAAAGAAGATCAAGAAAAAATAAAAAGAGAAATTGAAGATAAAATCATGAAATAAATAAAACAAAGCAATGTAATAAAAAAAGGGAAGAAGAGAAACAAAAAGGAGAAAACGAGATACATAGTTATATCATATAAGATATATAGATTCATGTTTACTACAATATCTATCTAAATCAGTGTCGTCTTCACTTTACTTAGCTTATATGCAACCCAATTTTCGACAGGGCATTTTGGGTTGCATATATACAAGGGGACGTTCTATATTTGGCTTTATTACAATTAAGATATTCCGATTGTATAAGGGCGACATAGGGATTTAGCAGTGATTTGATTCTTTCCTTATACACTGTTGTGTTTGAACATTTTTTCAGGAACAATAGGAGGTGGGAGTGCACAAAAAAATACAACTCCGAAAAGTCCCTAACAATAGTAATAAAATTTGGAAATGTCCCAAGAAAGAATAAATATGTCTCCGGAGGTGTGCAAATATCCCTGTGATGGAAGCTATTCTGAAAAAAAAAAAAAGGTGTTTAAAGTTTTAAATTGGATAAAAGCATAAAAATCTTTTTAAACTCTCAAACATGAAATTTCTATACAGAAGCTCACTTCTCAAGGAATCTCACAAATTACAATATTGATTGATTCATCATACGAGAGGAACACCGTTACAGGTTAGAGATTCGATCATCGGGTCGTCTACTTGTCAGTCTGGTGATTATGGGTGAAGATCGGGTCCAGAGTCATTCTAGTCAAGTTTCGGACCAGGTCACCTATGTTCCGGTTAGACCTTGTCACCAACAGTGATTTCAGCTCTGGCGTGTATAAGCCACATTTTAAAAAAATGAAAAACTCGGGATGTGGCTTATATTCGCGAATGAAATATACAAGTATAGTTCAATTACTAAAGTACTAAATACATGGGCGACTTACTGTCTGCATCACAAAAGGGGTTTATTAGAAGTAAATCAAGCAACACGGCAACGCTTAATCTGGATGAAAAAGAACACAACCGCAGAAACAGCAAAGTTTAACCCAATTTAATCTTACACACGTGGCTGAATCCAATGTATGTGTAAGCACAATAGAAACCATTCTTGCAGCCGCGTTGACTTCGCTTGAAATTCACTAGTAGCAAATTCTGGATAATTATAATTAACTGTTTTGAGCGCATGCTCGTACTTTCTGTGCAAATGTGGAAATTGTGTCTTCATGTTGGTCATAAAGACTTGTGCTGCTTTTATATAGGTAAGTCGTACGATATACTCATAATCCTAGTTACGAACAAATGTCACAATAAATCCCCCAGCCACCCCGACAATCAACTGCCAAAAAAAGAAAACTTTTCGAGCTCGGCTTTCCCAATTTTCAAGCAAAATCTACTTTCCTCTGCACAGTAAAATTGTCTAACTCAATAACGCATTGAATACAACAGTTACCGACACAAAACACAATAAAATGCCTATCACTTACGACATTTGAATACAATCTGAAGTTCAATGGTGTCAAATTAATATTTGACACTTCTATTTTGAATCAACCAATTGAAAAACAGATTCAGATTACTAAACTATAATGAATTGAAGGTTTCAGGGGTAGTACTTCTGAGCAGAGTTGATTCTACCCCAAGAGAAAACAAACTACTTGAATCATTTTCATCTTAATTTTAATCCATTACAAGCTACTAGTAGCATGCCGTGAGTGTTACATGTTTAAAGTACGAGTATGTTCCCACACAGCACTAGTGGGTATCATCAATGGACACGAACTGGATGCATCCATACCATCCATTCTGTGTTCGTAGAACGTCCAATGGAGGAGGCAAGGGATGTCTAAAGTAGACCCGATGGTTACATCCAGTGGATTTCCATATGAGATGAGATTATGGAAAAGTACGGACTTTAACGGAAGTCAATTTGAAGTCCCGTAACACGTACACATACGTCGAATGGAAATTCAATGGATGTCCAATTTTATGTCTAAAGGACGTCCAGTGGAGCCCCATGAGCATTTTTGTGTGACCATATCAGACCATCTTGACGAAAGATTACTGAATTTTCGAATTCATATTTAGTTGGAAATTGTTCATTGCCTTCATGATGATATATTATTATTAGCGTGAATTGTTTTAATTGTCTACAGCGAGATTTAAACCTTGGACCTTTTGATTTGTTTTCTGCCACTATATCCACTCGGATACGGAGTCGTCATTAGAATAACGTATATTTTAACGTTCTTTTTATGTTAAAAAGACTGTTTCTGAAATAAAACTATGCATATACCCTAACAGCACAGATAGCTTAACTCTGCAACATTGGAACTTTCTACAATGTCCGCCTTTGTTACAGTTAATTTCTGACGTTAAGGTGACATTAAAATGTAACGTTAAGTGCGTGAAACAAAATCAACTACTACGGATCAAAAGTAAACACATGGAGTATATTCATGCCAACTTAGTAATAATGTTGAATCATAGAGTGGATTGAGGGAAGATGGCCATCGGGGAAGATGGTTACCGTTATATTTAATTCCACAACTACGACCCTAGATGGAAAACGTATATGGTGTGAAAGAACTAATAGTTAATATGCTTTCTCAAGAGCTACAGTGAATGTCGCATGATCTGTCACGTGGAGACGAAACAAGTCCTTTGAAACAAATTATCCCTAAAAATAATCTGCTCTAGTCAGTAAACAGTTTAGGATCGGACTAAATTCCATGACAGCAGAAAATGCACTTGGATAGGGTAGTTTTGATTGTCAAGCACTTTATTTTAGACTGTATCATAAATAAGCCATGTGTGTGGGGGGAAATAGGTGAAGTGGCGTCTTATCCCGAAGGTGAGGATAGATGCCCACTACCTAAATGGCATTGCAACAAATAAGACTGTTTTTATTGTTTTCTGGCTCTACACTCATTTCTTTAAAATATTCTACTTGAATAAAATGAAGTCGTAGAAGAACGTATGTAATTGGTAGTCTACATACGTATTCAACAGAAATTGAATGTCATTTGTCGCCTTTACGTAACTATGGCTCAGGTCGGAATAGCGGTGGGGTGAGGACGTGGGGAAGAAGTCGGTCAAAGCGTAGTTTTGAAGGCATCATTTCGGCATTAATTTTTTTAGTGTCTAAGGGTAACCCTGGATAAACCCCAGTCAGGATGACCGCTGCGGAGATCGAACCTAGGACCTACCCAGACGCGAAGCTAGCGCTTTACTAAGTGAACTATGACTGCTCGATACACGTTCAATATAATGTATGCCATATGTTAAAGGGCTACTTTCTTATTTCACACGAAACGTGAAGACATTACTGCATTAAATTGGTGAATGTTTCATTATCGGATAAGGGAGAGAAATCTGCTCTTTCAAGAAGATGTCATCAAAGTGATGTCATTGTAATAAATATTTACTGAAGTGGTGGAAATAGTTCCATACTTGGTAATGTATTTTAGTTATATTGTAGATAATGCAGTCATGAAGCTTCTCGTTTTAATTTCATGATTATGGTGCCATAATCTCAATTATAATGTATTAGGCATCATCCTCTGAATGAGTGGGCATCTTACACTGATATGTTGGGTAAAATACCTATTTTGATACGTCAGTTTAAAGGTCCATATATCAGTTGTGTACACATGAAACTCCATGTACTTCTGTCAGTAAGATCATGAATGAATGTTCAGTATATATTTCTGCAAATTTTTGTTTTCTGTTTCTTTTAATAACTCTATAATGGTTCCTAGACCTAAAGGTGTGACATTTTCCCTCAAACCACTATATAAGAAAGACAACAGTGTAGAAGTGTTGTCTAGCCTCACAACCTGAATCCACATTCAAATTATTATGATTTAAATTATTTTTTTATTGTCATTCCTAGTGTGTTAAACACTGTACAAGTATATTTCGTATTCGTTGCGACGAAGGTAGTCTATGCATTCAAAATAGCGACTGCCAGTGGTTTAACTTATTTAATACTCATTTACGAACAAAGTTTTTCTGAATTTCAAATATGATATACATATATACCCTTTATATATTAGGGATGGGTTCACGATACTTTTGATACCTCGATACCACCGATACTTGCAAGGTATCGGTATCGATCGATACTGCTAATCGCGTGGTAGAACGTTACATCTGTAACTTACGTCTTAAAGCTTCTTCAATTTCAATTTTATTTATGGCTTTTAGGCATCTGTGGCTCAGGACAGAGTTAAATTATAAATTATAGGAAAGCAATACACTTACATATTAATTTTAATTAATGTACGCATTATTTAATATATTGAAAGACATCGTGAAAAAACTATGGAATATCAAATATTGAATATCAAGTATCGAAGGTTAGAAATAAGTTTCGAGAAATTCTGGTGTCAACCCATCTCTAGTTGTTGAGACATAAAATTCTGAAAGTGTAGAAGAAATTCATAATGGCTTAAGAAACATTGAGTTCTGAATGTTAGCATTCTTACACACACTAAAAAATCGAGTCAGGAAAATCGTGTCTGATTTTACCCTGCTATGAAGTATGTTTCCTAGTTTCATGTGTTGGGGAGAAGCCGACTGAAAATAAAAGATCGGTTGGTGAGACATTTTATTATCAGTTAGTCCTTCGACGCCTCGCATGATCTCTGCTGCACTTAAATGAAGCGTCTAGTCTCAAGTTTCACGGAATGCGGTTGAAAATTCTTTCTTCGTTGTTAATTTCTTTGTCCCTTGGCTTTCGGAGCCTGTAAAACGACGTTCTTTCAGAATGATTATCCCCCCCCCCCCCCACACACAGAGATATTTACATACCGTCATAAAACAAGAAGACGCACAATTTGTATTATCGGTCAAATGTGCGTGAAGAGAAGAGGGGAAAGATGATGGGTAAAATGCTGATTTTATGAAGTTGGAAACTATTGAGAAATTCTTGTATCAACCCATCTTTACTTTATATGATACTTTGCAGTTACATATTTTTCATTTGCATCGTTAAACCATGTTGAAGAAAGTATTGTTCGATTTGCCGGGGGTGGGATCCCGGGGATTTTCCTTGGTGCATGAGGATTTCATCCCCGGTTGGTGTTTCCGAATATCATCCCAACTGGGGATAAAATCTTTGTATTTCTGCCCAAACAGGGAGTATGTTGAAACTTAGCAGCAACCACTAGTTTTAAGACCCCTCCCATTCGTATTTTATAGAAAATCGAACACTGGAAGAAAGTATCGAATACCGAAGGTAAAAGAAAATATACAAGCGTCAAGTATTGAGATATTCTGATATCGACCTATCTCTAATTTATATGTTACTTAACTACTTTTAATCAAATATGTATCATTTGCATAGTAGAAGAATATTAGAGAAAGTACCAAGTACTGAAGGTCAGAAAGAAGTATCGGTATCGGGTACTGAGGAATTCTGGCATCGACCCATTTCTGTATTGAGAAGGTGAAAAGGGCATAAAGGTGATCTTTTGTAAAACGCATCCCAACTTTCAAATTTACTTCCACGTATTTCATATTTTAAAAACCGCTAGAACCTAGTATTTTTTGAGTTTTTGGAGTCAAAATCTCTGAGTTGTTAGCTGCCATTGCGTGGTATTTGTTACGGGTACCATCATACTTAAGTGCACATTCCTCCATCTTTTCCAGTTCGCTTCATATGTATAATTTGCTTTGTAGAACAATATTGAAGAAAGTAGCGACTACTGAAGGTCAGAAACGAGTACCAGTATCGAGTATTGAGGAATTCGGGTATCGACCCATCTCTAATTTATATATATATATATAGATGGGAGTGGTATGTAGCGAAGTAGCGGGAAATAATTTTAATATTTAATTAATAGAAGCTGACTGAAGGACATCATGTACGTCACATTATCAATATCCAGTTCTGTAACGATTACTATTAATTGATTCAATTACGCTCCCGTTCATAAAGATTCAATTAAAATAGAACAAAGGTAAATATAGAATGCTTTTTTCCCGTCATTTTAAATTGTATTCCAAATAAATGAGGTCGAAAAGGATTTTAGAGGGGGAAGATTCCCAATTTAAACCTAAATTGGAATGAATCATATAGTCAATAAGCAGATTAATTACTGTTTTATTTGGGTTGTAAAATTACTTCCTGGTTGCTAGGATATTTCATATTTACTGTTTATCAATTTTGTGAGATGTAAACAATTGTTTGTTTCAATGCCTAAAATAGGTTTAATATTGTGCAGGTCTAAGGAAAGCGATTGAGCGAAATATACCCAACAATATTTGTTATTGAGATTTGAAAAGAGGATGTTATTTTTTATTCTTTTTTAAATCTCCACTATTCTGAAAGAAAATAGATACAATTTTCCATGTCAGTAAAATCATTATAACAAGAACTACAACGTAAGAGAGTAACCATATATAATTTATGTTTTTTTTAAAAAAATGTCAACAGAATACTTGTACGCAGAATACTTACATTTTATAGATAAAGAATAAACAGAAAGTGACAAAAAGAAAAATATTAAGTTCGCATAGAAATTAGCACCCATTTTAAAAATAAAAAATAATAATGGATGAAATTGAACTAGATTTATCAATTATTCTGATGAAGGAATCATTCTTAAACTATTTAATGTGATACTATTAAAACTTGGTTGATGAAGATAGACACGGGTAACATGACATCAACTTTACATTTCGAAAACACTATTATGACACCCCTTGAATTATTAGTGACCCGATTAGTATTTTCCTTGATGCCTTTTGTTTTTGTCTGAACATTAGTGATCAAATTGATTCGACTGATACCTGCTAGATTAGGCAAGACTTCCAGTCTTTGCCTGTTTTTTTTTCACACAACTTGTACGGAGTTTATCAAGAACAGGTGGTAATATTTACTGCTCCTCATATTACTTCTATTATTGAGGATTGCTATATAAATCCTTCAACGTAACTTATCGGTAACATGCGTACTTATCATAAACCTGAAACTGATTTATAATTACAGCATTAGATAAAACAATCCTCTGTATAAGATACGAGCAATACTCTACCAGTATTCCTGGTTTCATAATTATTGTAGAACATGCCGGAAAAGTGTACCTTCCATATCTCCTCTGTAAGTTAAATATCTTGTTAGTAACATAAATATATTAGACATATCGGTAAGGGGTAGTTTGCCCTGTCGGTAATTTTTTTAAGTAAGTATTTTTAAGAGTAACCAACTGTTTCTGCTGACTAACTAGTAATATATGCTGTTTAGTTCCGCAATGAAAATTTGTTGAACCCCATACTTAAATAGTAATTTAATAAACATTTTAAGCTATCTTTCACTAGCTGCTGAGAGAAATGGCGTCACATTTGTAGTAATTATGTGACCAAATACATTTCACACTCAATCAGAAGATCAATCTACAATTAAAGAGGTCAGCACTACGTTTTCAATAACCTTAACCTAGCATATTCTGTTTTTAAAACTTTAATGAAAGGTATATTTTTCAACAACGAAATATATTCTTCTAAACTTGGTATGGTGAGCTGCCAGTAAATGTATTTACAACCTTCCCACGTAACAGATAAAATTAGCAAATTTTGGCTAGAGTTTTCACATTTGTCTTGTTGCTATCGCAGTTCATGCACTAACTGGAAAAGAGGTCTCCCAATTCTTCACACATTTAACACTAACACATTAAAGATTTATCAGAGATAAGGAAAAAATAGTGGTTGACCGTAAGGTATGAATATAACTAACATCTTGCGTAACTAATTGTACGTGATAACATAACTGATAAAATCTTCAGGCTTTGTTCAGGTCAATACTTCATGTGGCCAAGTGATTAGAAGAAGGATCAACCAATACTTAATAAAGAAAGACTGTTATATACGCCGAATATTCCAATAACTGTAACCGATCGACTCTTTAAATTTGATGAGTACAAAGTCAGGAACTTATTAGGTAACACAGACTGTAGTTTCATTACTGTACCTTAAATTTTTCACTGTTTGTTAAGGTATAATTGACAAAAGACGTTTCTTTAATAAAGTATTAATTTTCCTTTGTTTTCGTGGAAAGGTTTTACGTGTCATTCTACTTTCCTTATCCGTAGTTTATTAATACGTCTTTTGAGTAACAACAATGCTTTTTTGGTAACAACCCATAAAACTAATTCTTCATTGTGAGACGGTTAGACCATCAACAAAACATACTAATATACTAACCATTCCTTTTATGTTGATTACCGCGTTACAAAAGATTTTGGATTTCCCTGCGCTGTACGTCCGCCACTAGACCATGCAGAAAATTTGTGACATCATCACGAACTTGGATGCGAGTAATATGTAGATTTTCTTAATTAATTTGCTCGAGTGTGCAGCATCAATCCTGTTTGCTGAAATACAAATTGGTACCTGGTTCCTTTAAATTTGTTGATTTCATTTAAAACTTGGCTCAGGACAAGTAGCCGGTTCGTTCAGATTAATTTAAAACTAGTAGCGAAGAGATTTATTTAAAAGTCCATATTATATTTTCTTAAATTAACGAGGTCTAAACACACAAAAAAATCTGTACATTTCGATACACATAGGATGAAATGCACATATGAAACATTTCATATTGCAAAATATTTCGATATAGACTTCATGCAATGTTTTCGGAAATAATTGACCGTTTTTGTGAAGAAACATTTCTTTTGGCGACTCTCCTACCAATGAATGTATCAAACGAAATTGTTTCATTGAAAAAAAAAGTCTCCGTATGCAACGATATGTCTTTGCCAGTGACTCACAAGGCTCTCAATATGTCTGAAGAAATGTGGTTGCCGTGAGTGAGTGAAGCGGCGGAAGATACTCTTTGCACTATCGCTATAGTTTTGAACACCCTGACTTATGTACGAGTCTGTCGGTGATGAGTTTGGGAAGTTTATAGAGGAGTGTAGGAGTATTTCATTTCCTAGGTCATTCAGCTTCTGTTTAGTATTTATTTTTTTGCCACGTGCGGTTCAGCGTTGTCTAACGACGATAGCCTTTCGTCAGTTTCTGCACAGTACGTAACATTGGTAATGGTTACACCTAAAGGAAATGGTAGAGATGTCGGGCAAGTGCTCTTACGACCACACACGCCTTTAAATAGTCGCTATCCACCCTTGATCTGCGTCTTCAGTCCTCAACTTGGAGGATCTCCGGCACAAAATTTTTCAAAGCAGAGACTCACCATGAGTCTAAAGTTGAGTCTACATCACTCCTAACCTCACCACATTACGATACATTTCTGCCGTCGTGTGTCTCAGTTTGAACTCCTGCAGGAAAATTACTCTTAAACCATGCTGTTCGAATATGTTGCACAGAGCACTGTAACACGTCCTACGAGACCTACAGCTACACTTCACATTACGTGAAGGTTACCTGTGACTTTGACCTTCAGTGGATATTACCCACGATTCCATCAGTACCGTACAATAGGAGACAGCGAGAGTTGAATGTGGACGTTGTGTATTTTGACTATTTATTTCCGATCAACCTGGTCTTTTACACATTTCTATCTTTTCATTCCGATTTTAATGTTTTGTACTAAAGATATTTTAGGTATTCAAACATTCACACGGATTTAGCCGTGTTTGAAAGTAACTTTAGCCGTGAAAGCGCAAACATCGTTTTTACATATTATTACACTTGACAATTCTCTGTGCTTTCACGTCCATTTCTGGAGTAAAATACCATTTGGAAAGATGTTGGCTGAAGCTATTTGTCTGTCGTAAATTATTTGCATGTGTTAAGGATGAAAAGTTACCAGCTCGGGAGATGCTTTCGAGTGTAACCAATGAAAGTATGGAACTACGATTTAATTGCTACCAATAGCGTTATGTGTAATTGCATGGGGTGAGCATAAAATGTTAGCAGGTACGTGCTAAAGTCAGGGTGATACGACGAAGATGCCTGAAGCTGGAATTCGCGATTGGTTCTATTCATTACAAAGTTATTTGGAGAAGTAATTTTAGGACTGGGTACAAATTTTGGTGCTGACTCTACATCAAGGATTTAAGATTCACTTTTCTTAGAAGAACGATTCATAAAAAATTGCAGAAGAAAGTCATAGCGTGGTTACTATAAATTTATTGCCACGTAAAATACAGTTTATAACTTTCACTTATGTGCTTTGAAGAGCCTACTTACAAAGAGAAGTAGGGAAGTGACTCCACCCAACACATCACATGTTGTACATCAATTGAAAGTTCTCATTTGAGTATAGTATAATGCCAAAATATTAGATTGCCCAAATATACCTAGTACCAGTTATGGACGCTAGAGGGCCAGGAGGTTTTTAGAGTCTGTTTGGTGTCCTACTCTACCTACGATCACCGTTCTTGATTCTATGTATTCCTTGAAGTCCAGTGAATCAAAAGAACAAGTGGCGTCATCTATAAAGAGAGCTCCGGGTACGAAAGGTCATTGGAAAAGTCATTGCAACATGTTGGGGGTTGGGTGGAGTCACTTCCCTACTTCTCCTTGTTAGTCATCTTTACGAGAGTGCGGATTGAAGCCATGGTGCTTTTCTCTTAGCCGCTGTTGTCACAGGGGATAGTTCATGAGCCGTTAGTGCGTGTGGCAACAGAAGTGATTCAGCAACAACAGCCGTACTATCAGTAAGTTGAAAGTATGACTGTTGTTGCTATTGGGTAACTTCTGTTGCCACACGCACTAGCGACGCATAAACTATCCCCCGTGACAACATAGCTTAACATACAAAGGCTAAGAGAAGAGCACCAAAATGTTGAATTCTCACGTTCACGCTACGTTGCACGTGTTACTCGGCAACGTGAGTAATAGGTGTTGTATGCGTAAACTAATTCAATTTGCCATGGTCATGGAAAATACTACACATACTATTGCACGTGTAGAATTTGGAATTCGGGATCGTTACACCTCCAAGAAAATGTCTTCAAGAGACCGGTGCATCCACCATGTCCTTCATTCTCTTAGGAAGGGTGTCGTTTGTCTTATTCTAATGCATAACGCTGCAAGCCGTTACTAGCGTAGCTCGTAGAAGGCGTCAAGTTGCTTCGAATTACTTGACTTTTCTTGAATCTAATGAAAGGTTGATAGAGACTTGATTTTGAGAAGCCACTACATCCAGAAATTAAGCTGTTAGTAGTTGGCAGTACTCATATAAACTCTAGTATTCTCGTTTGTGTAATCCAAGTACCAATGCTTATGTTAAGGAGTGTAATAGGTTATGGTTGCATAGTCAAAAGGATAAGACTTGAAACGTAACGTTGTCGTGCTCAAATAAGTTACGTAACTAGGTTAAGACAAAGAAGTTAATTATTCAGTCGTAGGTAACTATCATGTCATTTCACTGAGATGTCCCTATGGACGTTATTTCTATTCCAAATTGCAATGAGATTAAGGTCCAACATGAAGAGATAGTATTTTTACTCCAAAGTTGAGATGACGTGATATAAGAAACTATAGAGGCTTCAATTCTTCCATCAATTAACGCACATTCAAATGCCGTTCAATCCAAATAATTAACTAATCTTCTTTGGCATTATATAAACAACGATGTATTAAATTCAAACAACTAAAACAACGAAGCACTAGATCAATGTTGAAGGTTATTTTTTCTTAAAACTGTTTGATTCTTACATAGATTACGTTTAGCCTTTCACAAAATAGAATAGTTTGCATTTTTCCGTCCACAGAACAAAGTTTTATATTACATTCTGAATAGTTATTAAACAGTAGTAGACGATGTGCTAAACTGGACGTCCTGAACCAAAGTTGCTCAAAGGCCAAAAATAAATGCAAATTCTTACTCAAAATAGAAACTGGATTTCGTTCTGTCTCTTCCCTCCCTCTCCCCTCTCTCTCTTTCTCTCTTTGTATGTCTTCCTATGAGTATGTTGGTAGTTACCAGAAAGTTAACTCGCTTAGCAAGAGAATCAAAACTTTATAATCTTGTTACCTTGGTGTTATTAGCAAGTTACAAGAAACAAGGGATACATTACTTCCAATTTTCTTTTCCTAACCCAACAAAAATAATTATTCTCTTCTTTTTTTTTAAAAAAAAAATATCTAAAATTCAGGACTAATTTTCTCCTCCTCCTTCTAGACTGCATGTATACGACCAACTCTGTCTTTCATTTCGATGAAAATCTAAGTTTTACAAAAATCCTAACGAATGATTCTACTTTTTACAATTAAGTGATTTTTTTTCTCTCTTTGTAACTTGCTTTGTTTTCGCATTTCATATCGCAACACACAGACACTCACACACAGAAATAGAAAGAATGAAAGAGAGAGATAGAGAGAGAATTTGCAGGAGTAGCATCTGTTTACTGCTGCTCGACGCATTCGCTCGGCTCACATAAACACACAGAGAGAGAATCAGAGAAAGAGATGAAGATATACACACACACACACTCACAGAGAGAAAGCAACGAGGAATGAATGCGCGTGCCCCAGACTCTACAGGGTTTAGCTGATAAAGAGAGAGATGCCTTTTGGGATCCAGTTGGGTCTAGCGAGAAACGAGATGTGGAACGCTGTGGAGCATCTCTCCGTTGATCTTCCAGAGACGATTGAATCAAACACGACAGCAGCGACGACGCGGGAACCTAATTGAATGATAATGACAACACAATCAACAACAACGAAACTGTGACCAAAAGCACAAAAGACTACAGCGAAACAGAAAAACTACGATAAACATTACGAAAAAAGAAACATTGTTGAATAACAATAGAATTTTAAAACAGTTTTTTGCATACATCATCCCGTGTGGAGTGTGCGTGTCAGTGTAAGCATGTGCGCGTCTTTGTAACTGAAAACCAAAACCAAATCATCTACAAACAATCAAACGGGAGTGATAATGTGATTACCATTTATCCGTTTTCTTATAAATTTCAAAATAAACATTTATATCTCGAGTCGCTAAAGGAACATGAGATCTGTCTCTTTGTAATTGTTTATGTGAATGAGACATGAGTACTATCTTGAGTATGAATTCATCTTAAATGCATGTTAACTTTCCTAGTGTTGAAGTGAACTTGTCATCTGTTGAGAATAAAAGGTGAAAAGTGGGAGACAAAGATACGAACGGAACGAAAATGAAGTGAACAATAAAACCACGTGTTGTGTTGTAACTTTTGGAAATATTACTTTTAGGAAGAAACGCTCTAGCAATGCGGGCTCTGTTTATGTCGTTGGTGTTGATGAATGTGTGTCATGGGGCTCCTGTTCGTCAGGGTACGTCAGAAAACGGTAAGTGGAAATAACCTCTTTTTTCTTTAAACTGAAATTGTAGTACTAAAACTTGTAAACCGTGTTTCTTTTACAGAGAACAGGAAGTCAAAATCAATTTCTTACGACGCATGAGAACACAACCACTTTTCATTGTTAATCGTATTCGATTCAAAAGGCAAAATTTCTAATTGAACCATCACAAAATCTACACTAAGAAATCCGTTGAGCTGTCAATTATTTTCTAGTGACTTTAACTATATTTATCTGAGTTGTTGCAATTTCGTTTCTTTTCCGACAATAAATTGGTTTGTTATTCGGTAGTAAACAGTTTGTATTACGTCAAGATCAACCAAACTTGGTTCAATAAGTTTCCATGTGAAAAAAAA
>JAGDQP010028642.1:0-23990 GCA_022664845.1 Lepisma saccharinum | reverse complement strand
AAGGAACTTGGCGCGAGGTGGCAAGGTTCATGATCCTCAAGCTATAAGGGTGGTGGGGATCCTAAAACCCACTACGTCCACCGCCACCAACCCTAAGGCTGTTGTCAGCTCGCGTCAAGTTCCTTTGTTCCTGTTACAAGCTGTCACCAAGGAACTTGGCTCATCCATCTCCCATTTCACACCTTTTTAGGGCTAAAGAACTTGGCTCCACTTTTTGCACCTCTGGTGTTTTTGTTCGGATTTCACATTGGTTTAGACAGGAAGTGGACAAAAGAAGTGTCTCTCCGCTGAATGGCTTCATATAGTCATGAAATTTTCAGTGGCAACAGTCAGTCCAGTTTCGCTTTTAGATAATGGTCATTGATACAAACTATGAACTTAATTATAGTATTTAGCAACCTATGAACGATGTTAGCAGTAATATTGCAACTCGATTAAGACGGTACATAAAAATCACTCCAGATCTTTTAGGTATTTATTCTCTTGTGTGTGTTTAAAGCTATCGTAGTGTATTGTGCCTTCAAATATAATAATTTCTGCAGTAAGTAATTACTCAAATACATTCTCTTTGTTTTCTTTTCTATTTTCAAAATTCAGAGTAGAAAAGAAGCGACCGATGATTTCGCCGTTTTGAGACGGTCATCACCAACATGTGCAAGTACAGAAATTTGACCTAATCTGGACTCACCCTTATTCTTTTCCACATCAACCTATTATCTCAAGATCCTTATCACTAATCACTTAATTCAGATTTCACTGAGAAGCTACCTAAAAGTATTCTTTAACGATATTGAAGTGTTGGTTAGTAAGCTAATCGGAAGGTTCTGAGAATGATCCGAGGGGTCACCCACCCATCCTGACTTAGGTTCCCCAGGATTTTTACTGTCATACTAGGCAAATGCCGCGATATAACCTACAAACTAGGTTCTGGCAGATTATCGTCTAACATCTCACGCACCTTATTCCAGCCTAAGTCTGAGATGTCTAAAGGCCATACATAAATAAATTTAAATTCAAGTTAAGGCTATTGCCTATTGTAAGTTTTTTAAAAAAGTCTGTCCTTTACCTTATCTAAAAAGTAGACGATATTAGTTACGTGGAAGAACAAATGTAGAAGGTAGCGGGAGAACCTATACTCTACGTCATCATGGTATTCAACTGTTCAAAACTTCCGTCAAGATTGGCGGGATAAGTAGCATTCGAACCTGCGCCGATTACCCACTATTCTTATAGCTTGTATGGGAATCTTTTCGCTTATGTAACTTTTTAAAGAAGTGGAAATATTTAATATCCTTTATTTTATTATTTTTCTTCTTGTTGTTTTTTGATGAGTGTACTTCCCAGATATTTAATTTTGAAACGAAATATGAATTTATAAAGCTGGCATGGCCAACAGAAGGCCAGCGAACAGAAAAATCTATATTAAAGTTTAATATGTAATCAAATTTAGTTTAAAAAACTAACATTTACAATCAAGTATTCCATATTGTTCTCCCAGTAGTACAATTACTTAATATAGACAGAAATTAAATATTGGGTAAGTGCAAATCTGCTAACCGTTTTGACAGGTCACAGATTATTGTGGTACTGACCTCACAGATGTCACTGTCTGTGCGAGAAGCGGTAGCCACGTAATCAGGGAAACATTAGAACAGACAGGGACGTTGAAACGAAGTCTGATGAAGAGGACATCATATACTTTTTTTTTTTTTTTTTTGATGTTGGATAAAGGCAGTAATGCTTCAGCTGCCTGCCGCAACACTTGGGAAGTTGATGGTGAAGATTCAATTGAAGATAGCGCATGTTGTCGGCGGTTTCGAAAATTCAGCAACGAATACAGAATTGCCAAGATCAACCACTGTCTGTACGTCCATCAATGTTGACCGAAGAGGATCTCGAACAAACCACACGAGACAGCCCGAATCCAACGGTAAAGGAATTAGCGAAAACCTTTTAGGTACACAGGTCAAAAGTTAAACGACATCACGAATCACTATGTTTTTCGCCACAAAGTTCGATCGTGCGACAACTCAACAGATGAAGCAACTCAACAGGACGGGAGCGTTGCGAACTGGCTTTCCTTCCTTTTCTAGTACATATATGACCGGTTCTTGGCACGCATGTCACGGGTGATGAGAAGTAATTTCTGTACGGACCGTAAAGCGTCGGACTGAATATCGCGTTTCTGAACTGCCTGTATTGACGTCCAAACCGGAACGTGATCTCAAGAAGGGTGTGGGATGTCAAAGGCATAATTTACTGGGAGATCCAGGAACCTAACCAAACATTAATGCCATCTTCTCTTGTCAACGGTTGGACTGAATGTAAACAGCATTGCGATCGAAGCAGCCAGGCCTCCAAGGAGTCATCTCACTGTGAATCAGTATTCCGGGTCTGAAAACAAACAATCGCCTGTATTTTACATCGCAAAATGCATGGTCGTAAAACGCACACGCCACCTTGAAGAGCAGATTCTATAAAGGATGAAAAATATTCTTTTATTTTCCTTTTGGCTGTCTGTAACTCAGACCAAACGAAAACATCGGTTCGACTTCAGATTAGGGGAACCTCGATTATCCGGCCATTTTAAAACTTTTTAAGGCTATAACTGATCCTTTTCAATTGGTTATTTTCTTTGATTTTAAAAATTCACGCCAGCGCCTAAGGTATAGAGGAAAATGGCTTTATATTTGGATTCAGTGACACGATTTATCTGTTCGTTTACAACCTGTTGACACCAGAAGTTTCCGGTACGGCGTTTTTATGCTATACCCACTTCTGTGAATTTTGACCTTCACCTCCGATACCCATACTAATGTGAAAATTGCCACTATAATCTTTCGTTTCATTATGCGCGTAAATTTCAGTATGTTGTCGAGCGGGCGTTTTGTACAGTACTTCCAATTTAAATGCGTTCAATATATTAAGCGAATTATTGTATCCCCTATGCAACGAGCACTGTGATAATACCGTTTGTGTTGCATACGAGAATGGATATGATTATAATATGGAATCTGAAGAACGGAGAGCTTCATTGTTGACTGAACAAGAGGAGGAGAATTATTTTATTCGCCCCGCATTAGCGGGCTTATTTAATTTGCATTAAATGGTCCAACAGCTAGAATAAAATTAAACCATTTTGTGAAGTGCAGCACGTCAAATAACCAAGAAGAACACTGAGCTGAAAGCAGAACCAAAATATCCTATTCCAGAAAGCAGTGAGACAGGTAGAACAATTCCTATATTTACAAGTAGACAAAAAATTTCAAGATGGCTCGTTGCTTATTCACATGAAATCTGAGCAACACATACTCCTCTGTTCTTTTCTCTCTACAGTAATATAGTTCAGTTTCTTCCAACTGAACTCTGTTTGACATCATAGCTGATTTCTTTCATCTCATTAGTAAGCTGTCACTACGGAGCTCATTCAAAATTATGGCTCTATACTGCCTGTTCAGTGTACGCTTGATGCACGACTCGATTCATAATCTTTCCTTCTTCGCTGTCACAGTTTCTATGCTCTAGGAGAGGAAATATGCTCTCTGGCGTCATACATCGGCCACTTAGAAATCACAGGCACAGACCTGCAAACGAAAGTTGACGGGTAAACCTTCTTAAGCTATTCGTACTCCAAACACTTAGCATGAAAGAAAGTTAAGCCATTTTCTCTGTTTGAAATTACGACTTTCTGTAAAGGAAAACAGCAGGGTCACACAGGATGATTGAACCCTACGGAGAGATAAGCATCCACGTTGTGTCATGTTGTGACACCCACTAATCAGCGACAGAAAATATAACTTTTTCAACCAATGTCAGTGGGGCCAGGGTTTCCGCCAGGACTTTTTGTTTAGGGACTGTAAAGTCAAAATTGGGAGGGTGTAAGTGTTTTGTACGGTTTCTATTGATTAAAATTTTTGTTAAAGTTGGGGGTGTTGTCGAGATTTTAGGGAGGATCTGGTGACATCACTGAACGAGGTGTTATTTTGGGTTATTTCAAAAGTTCTGTCGCCTTTTGAAGCGCAATTTGAAGTCACGTCACACGTAGAGCACTGACGGTCGCGAATGTAGTTACGGTCATTGTCTATTACCTTTTCCTGTCTGGAAACCAGGCTACCGATACTACGTTGAAAATACACGGGGGCTTACAAGCCAAATGTTCGATATTCTGTTTAACAGCTTCATACGTTTGGAAGAGTTTCGCAACTATAAAGAACTGAGCCGTATGCTTAAAGAAAAGTCTATGTTACATGTTAAGAGATATAACATAGACCTTTGTTCGTGCATACGCCTCAACTATTGCAGCGATCGAAGCAAATGGTAATCAGATGGCGCTATGTCTGGACTGTAAGGTGGGTGAGATTGCACCTTCCAACCAAATTTTCTGATCTTTTGTTGTGTGTTTCGTGAGGCAAGTGGGCGTTGCCCCTTTTTTGTTGGCGAGTGCAGGCATCTTTAATACAATTTTCTCTTGTAAACGTGTGAGTTTCGCACAGTAAACTTTAGAGGTTAAGAAGATCATAATAAATTACATTCCGTCCTCCTCATCTAGTGCACAATGACGCCTCCTTCCCATCAGGCTTTGCGGTTGTTTCTGGTATGTTACTGGGTACTAATCATTGTCTTTTGTGCTTCGGATTCTGATAAAACACCTGCTTTTCATCACTTGCAAAGATCCGATCCAGAAAATGGTCCTTTTGGGATCAAAACAAGAGAGAAGTAAAAATGCTAATACGTTCCGTTTTCTCATCATACGCCAAAGTAAGCGGAACCCATTTTCCAGCTCTGCCCGCCATTGCATGAAAATGCCAGAACGATGTTACTTGATTTATGCCTGATGTTTCTTCTATTTCATCCAACATTTTTTGAGGATTGTCTTCCACTATAGTTCAAAGTTGCACTTGATCAACATGGAAAGGACGTTCAGACATTGGAGCATCTTGTAAAGAGAAATCACCCCTTGAATTTTTTTTTATATCACGTCTGGCATGTCCCTAAATTAACTGATTTCAGATAGAGTTCATTAACGTTGCCTGCTGCATTCTTTGCCCTGTTTCCTTTATTGAATTCATAGAGCATAGAATGTCATATATGTTCGTCACTTGACATATCACTCACCATTTTGAAAGCACTACTCACAACGTTGCAATTTCACTGTAGTACGCAGACCACCCCTTCTCGAGAAACGTACTTGCTGGTCATGTGTATCTGCTATGGTGATAGTGTTTTACAGAAAACAGGGTTATGAGAAACGACACAACTTTTGAAACGACCCAATTGAAGGAATAATATAATATAGTATTGCATTGCGCCATTAGCTTTCATCCTTGCTTATTTCCCACAAGAATACATTTCCTTCCACAAATGTTATATTACTTCATCAACAGTATTCTGCTAACTTGTAAGCAACAATGACGATAGCTTGTAAGATCATACGAGATAAGAAAATAAGCAAGTCACAATGCTACTTTCCTGATTTGGCTCTACGAAATTTCATTGGACAAATGAATATTAGAGAGCAGTGATTGGTTATAGTCGCTCAAGTGTTTGTAAGTGACAGTAATGTCCTTGGAATGTCTTACTGGAACAACACTGAAATTAATCTAGCGATGTTTACTTTCCACAAGGCGTTGAAGAAGTTGCATCCAGCACTAGCACCTCTATGTACTCACCAACTAAACCACAAAACAAGAAATTGATACGGTTTTCCATACGACTTCCATGCCCACGCATAGATCATCTGGTGTTTTTAGTTTAAGTAGAAAATATTGAAAATATTGTAGCAATGTGCTTACGGTTGATTCACAATTCTGCAAGTTAATATTAGGACCTCCTGCGTTAACATAACGCAATTTCCACGATTCAGTTACAAAAGCACTTTCCGTCTGATTCCGAATTTGAGACAGGTTGATGGGATTTTCAGCATGTTGACAAAGTCGAGCCTGACTTATGTGCACCGAGATGTTAATTAGCTTTTATAAGAATTAAATGACATATAGAAATTTTTAAACAATGGTAGAACGTTAGTAGATGTGATGAAAAGCTATGGGAAGTTGTCTCTTCAGTTCTTACTTAATTGAGGACTTGAAGTAAATAAGGGACTAACTGCAATTTTCGTAAATATTGAGTTTTCACAGGAACAACAATGTATGTTGTTAGACCTATATAACCTATATAAGAATCAAAGTCCAAACACACTGCTTAGATTTTCTATTGGGTGTTTAGAAATTGTAAGACGTGTTGTTTTGTATGGAAATCAAATTATAAATACTGTTTTTCTCGTAAGTCGGAAAATGGCACATAGTGCCTTAATTACTTGAGATCTCAATTTTATAGTAGTAATTATCTGGAGCGACAGATATAGCCAAACTTCATCTCAAATAGGAGGCACAGCATCCCGAGTGCTCTTCCAAGTATAGGAATGGGAAAATTGTAGTAAGGGCCTTAGTCTGAGTATCAGCACGCCATTCGCTTCATATAATTGAGGCAATACTCGATAGTGATCCTTAGATAGAATGCCTTCTGTAAGATTCAATGTTACATGACCATCAAATACCGTTCCGAAGAAAATGTTTTTCAATAAGCATAATCATTTTTTTCAAAACTGCATTCAATACATGTGATCCGGAGGCGCCGCTAAACATGTTTATCACAGAGGGCGATACAGTACTGCTATCTACCTAGTGGAACACATGTCAGCGATGTCAGTAGTCAACAGGCAGCGTGAGACAGCAGAATGGGACAGTCTGCGGAACTCATGGACTTTCAACGTGGTCAGGTTATTGTGTGCTACTTGTGTAAGGAGTCTGTGTGCGAGATCTTCGCCATCTTGAACATCACTAGGTGTACCGCGTCTGATGTTACAGTGAAGTGGAATTAGAAGGAACGTATAAACCAAACAGTGTACAGGACGATCTCCCATGTTGCCCTCCACAGAGTCGAGGTTAAAGAGGGTCATACAATAATCGTCAATCATACATCGATACCATCACACATAAATTAAAAACTGCATCAGGATCTACTCCATGCACTATGATTGTTCGGTGCGAGGTGCGGAAACTTAGTTTTCATGCCGAACAACTGCCCATAAGCTACCATATCTCACAGGCAAATGTCAAATGCCGTATCACGGGATACAAAGAACGTCAAAAGTAGACCACAAAACAGTAGGAAACCATTGAGTGAAATGAAGAATTACGGTATACAATGTGGCACTCCGATGGTAAGGTGTGGGTATGACGAATGTTTGGTAAAAGACATCTACCAGCCTGTATAGTGCCGACTGTGAGACTCAGTGGTGCTGTGGTTGCAGTGTGGTCATGTTTCTCTTGGAGGAGGCAGCCCCTTTGTTATTTTACGTGGCAATGTCACGGCACAAGTTTACGTTGACATTTTAATCACTTTCATGCTGCCTACCATCTAAACCCAGTTCGAAAATGATCATTGTGTCTTTCAAAATGACCGAACACCCGTCCTTACTGCAGGGATTGTGGTATAGTGTTTTGACGACAACAACGTCCCACTAATGGATTGGCCTGCACAGAATCCTGATTCGAAACCGATAGAACACCTCTGGAAATTTTTGCAACACCGAGTTCGCGCTAGTCCACACCGATCCAAATCAATACCTCTTCTCATTTCGGCGGTCCGCAAAAATAGGCTTCCATTCCACAGGAAACCTCCCACCGCCTGATTGAAAGTATGATTGCGAGAGTGCAGGCCATCATCAAGGCTAAAGGTGGGCAAACACCGTATTGACTGCCAGTGTTCCTGATGGAGGGCGGCCAAAACTTGTACTTTATTTTCAGGTGGGTGTCCTGATACTTTTGATCATATAGTTCATATTAAAACAATTAATTATCCTAGTTTACTTCAATATAATATTCAGATAGTAGAGTCTACGCCAATTATCAAGGAGGAAACAAATTCACCTGTCACGTAGCACAAAACATTTCATCAATATACATAGGGCGTAGAATATTCCATAATCTGAGATCAAATTAAGACATTCCTAGCATATGCTCACTTTCCAGGATATTAAAATGACGTTCAAGATTGGAATATCCTGAACATTATGAGAGTCTGAAAGATAAATTATTCTACATACTTGGAATATTCAAAGAAATTTCTTCAGCATATGCCCTCATCTTGGACTTCAGATATTCCCAAAATGTTCTTCAGTATTGTTCCAACTTATGCTATGTGAAACATGAAATAATAATTGCTACACGCTGGCTTTATAATAATGAGTAGGCAAAATGCTCACGATACAAATTCACAAACTGTATACTTGTTGTAACTGCTTACCTCCAAATTTGAGAACATCTCCGCCATGAGAAAGAATGACCTGGACAAGAGCACCTACATAGGTATTCAGTGTAGCGGTAAGATAATAGGTACCTCCTTTCCCTGTCATATTGTACTTCTCACATAACGCAGTGAAACCTACTCGGAAGATTGTATATTGATTGTTTTATTTGAAAATTAAATACTAAAAATTCTATTAAAAAATACTTAAAAATTACCTTACGAACATTAAAAGAATAATATTTATTCTTTTCTGACAACATTAAGCGCCAACTTGGTTTCTGATATTTATCCTTTATGAATGTCTATTGCTCATTTATCAGTAGAGCCACGGGCGTTGCTCAAGCCCAGTGGGGTTCCGCAACGTGGCGGATGGCAGAACGGAGGTTAACTGCGAAATAAGCGAGTTTTAGCGAGAACGACGAATAAGCAGTCCCCGACCAATGAGCAATGAAGATAAACATCTTAAATCTCCCTGTGGGCACGAAAGCAGAGAGGAGGCAACCCTTCCATCATGCTAGGACGCTATAGTCCAATCCCTTGTGCGTCTGAAATCTAAATGATTACGTGCGAAAAGAAAGGAAATGCCGGACGGATTCAAGGACAGGACTATTGGAAAGGAAATGGGAAAATAGTAAAAATAGCAACTTGGAATGTAAGAGGGTTGCTAAGGAAGGAATAAGAATTAGTCCAGGAATTAAAGAAAACGAACGTAGAGGTTTTGGTTATAACAGAAACAAAGAAAAAAGGGAAAGGATGCGTAAAGTTAGCAGGTGGATACATACTATTTTACTCAAGAGTACCTAAAAATGTCAGAGCCAAAGCAGGAGTGAGTGGCATTTGTTATCAAGGAGGAATTTGCCAAGAACATTCAGAGTTGGGACTAAGAAATGAAAGAACTACGCGACTAACAGCCAAGGGAGTTCACGAATCTGAATGTTCTACAATCGTAGTCTATGGACCACAGGAAAATGAAACAGCGGAAGTGAAAGAGGAATTCTTCACCATTCTACAGCGAACAGCGATGATTCTAGAGGAGAAGTTATAGTAATAGGAGATCTAAATGAAAGAGTAGGTAAATAAATGGAAGCAAACAAGCAGGCAGTAGGAAAGTATGGGGATGAAAAAAAATACAAATGGAAAAAGGATAGTAAATTTTTGCTTAGAACATGGTATGATAATAATGAATACTCAGTTTCCACACAAGGATATCCATCGATGTACTAGAGAGAAACCAGCACGAGAAGAAGATCTTTAATTGACTATATCATAATCAATGGATGGTTGAGAAAGTTTGTAACAGACACTAGGTTGAAGGGCCAAAAATTTAGTGATCATCTTCTAGACATGAAGAAAATAGTGTCAAATCAATGCCTGACAAGCAATATCAAGAAACGGGCAAAATGGAAAGACAGTTTATAAAATTAAGATAGCAGAACTCAAGAAGCCAGAAGTTCCTAAGCGCTTTAGAGATTTGGTGGAACAGAAACTTGTGGAAAACACACATCAAGCCGACCAGGGTAATCTGGAAACAATATGGAAAATGTTTAAAGTTATACTTACAAGTACGGAAGATGCATGTGGGAAAAGCAAAGTAGGGGAGAGAACATGAGAAACGCCATGGTGGAAGGACGAAATCAAGAAGGAAGTCTGCAAAAAGAAGAAAAGATGGAGAATCTACCTGAAAACAAAGTAACCAGAGGATTATGAAATATTGAAAGAACAGAGGATAAAAGTTAAAACTTTAGTCCGGGAAGCAAAAACAGCTACATGGGAAAAGTTTGGGCAGACAATGGAAGAAAACTATAAAGACAATCAGAAATTATTCTACCTAATGCTGAAATGCCTGAGGAAAGAGTAGGAACGCCCGCTTAAATTTGTTAAAGACATAAATGGTGTCCTAATCGCGGAGAAAGAAAAGATCTTAGAAAGGTGGAGAGAGCATTTCAATGAATTGCTAGAAGGAAATCTGGAATAAGATATCGAATTGGAAATAAGGGACACATACGAAGTAAGGGACCAAAAGGAGGAACAGATAACACCCAAAGAACTACAAATCGCATTAAAGAAAATGAAACTAGGCAAAGCGCCAGACTATGACGGCATATACCAAGAGATGTTGAAATATATGGGAGAGAAAGGAAAGGAAGTTTTACTTAACATCATTAGAATGGCGTGGAGGAACAAATCTATTCCTAGGGATTGGGAAAGAGCTATCATAATACCTGTGTTCCTAAAGGGTAACAATCGAGAGTGTGCGAATCATAGAGGAATTTCACTGCTAAGTGTTCCCGGGAAACTCTACAGCTGAATCTTAGAAATGAAATTAAGAAGCCACATAGAAAACACAATAGAGGATAGTCAATGCGGATTCCGTGAAACCCGAAGCGCTATTGACCTAATCTTCACACTCAAACAGCTGGCGGAAAAAGTTATGCTTTTAATAGAGAGATACATTTAGCCTTCATTGACCTATAGAAGGTCTTCGACAGAGTAGATAGAACAAATTGTGGAGGATATTAGAAGAAAGAGGAGTCAGGCCAGGACTAATAGCAGCAATGAAAATCGTGTATGGAAGATGTGAAAACTACGTCAGAACAGCTAATCAAATCTCCAAAGGATTCATAAAGAACAAGGGCGTGATACAGGGTGTGACGTATCCTCAGTCCGTTACTCTTCATTACTCTGATGGACGCAGTGACCAAAGACTGTAGGAAGGAAGTTAAAAGGGCACACTTGGGATACCTAAGAATGAGTTCTGTATATCTCACTCATCTAACTTTCGCGGACGACCTGGTAACTTTTGGGAGCACAGAGAGAGAGAGAGATCTACAACATAATTTATGTGTCTGGAATCTAAAGCTGAGAGAAAACAATAATAACATTAACAAGACGAAAACTAAGACCATGGTAATATCAGCAAAACCAGTAAAACATAATATTGAGCTAGAAGGTACAAGACTACAACACGTAGATCACTTCAAATACATCGGATCGGTCGTAAACAACGACGGAAAAATCGACCAGGAACTGAACTCCAGGATAACAGCCGCAAGTCGTCTATTCAACAGCATCAAACAGATTTTTTAAATAAAAGAGAAGTATCAAAACAAACAAAAATAGCAGTTTATAAATCAACATATGTACCTACACTAACGCATGGCAGCGAAACTTGGACAACGACGCAGAGGCAAAAAGGAAGGCTACAAGCAATGGAAATGAGATTTCTTAGGAAAATTTAGGGCAAAAGCTTGAGGGATACAGTTAGGAGCAACACAATTGGAGAAAATCTAAAAGTGGAACCATTACAAACAAGAGTAGAAAAGGGCAATTGAGATGGTTAGGTCATATCCAACGAATGGATGCAAATAGAATCCTCAGAATAATCTATGAAACTAAAGCAAGTTGGAAGAGACAACGGCGACATCCCCGACAGACATGGGAAAAAACGTGCAAGACGTCCTGAAGAAAACCGGTCTGGAACTGAGGGAAGCAAAGAGAACTGCACTGTACAGGAAGAGAAGGAGAAATGTATGGATGAACCTCGAGAATGCAAGGTGGAAGAGGAGCGGCGATTAAGTAAGTAAGTAAGTTATAAGTCGAGATCGTATATTTATGACACCCCATAGGTTTAACCCTAGCTTTTCAATACCTAGCTTCTTTTCAACATGTTTATGCTTTTGTGAAAGTGCTCTGTCCGTGATACCAAAGTGCAACCCCTGGTTGAATCCCAGTGGAAATAACTACAGTATACGGTAAAACAAACAGTACTGAAATTACAACCATGCTACGAAATCAAGATTTGTCTATAGAAGATGCCTTCGGTAACACATACCTAAGTGCATCGGTACAGCAAGTGTTCAAAGTGTCGACCCTCACGTCTCACGCACAGTTCAGAACGATCCTGCAGATTGTTGAACATGTTGATGAACACAGGCTCCTGCAACAAAAGGAAATCTTCTGTAATTCGGGAATACTTCTAGGTGGGTCATTAGATCGGAAAACGGATTATTTCAGCATGCCCCATTGGTATTGAGGACCGTGAGACCCGGGGAGTGGGAATGGTACAGGAATGTCATTCTGACGCCGCACCCCGTATGACTGGAAATAATGCTCCATGATAAACACTTTCTCTGTTCTTAGAACAATTATCGCCACACCAACTGCACTCAACACAACACTATAGACGGCGTCACGAGAGGTTCTTACAACGCGTATGCGCGTCAGACATGCACACATTTCTGTACTGTTTGTTTTGCCGCATACTGTACTTAGCTTCTATCTTTGTTCTTTTTCCTTTACAACTCTACTTCAAGAGAGATCGACCTAAGCCTGAGATGGCTTAAGGTCATAAGCATTTATTAGGAGGTATCTACTTCAAGAGCTTTATGATTCTTTTTAGAAACTAACATTTTGTTCTTATAATGTTAAGTAAGTAAATTTGAATGTATGGGATCGACTCCCCAGAAAGGTGTATAATGGCTAAAAATCCACTTTTCGATAAAAACGTATTGTTTCATTGTTGGTCCTTGTCGTGATGTTGAAAGAATATTATTCGTGATCTATAAAGGGGTTTTCGAAAGCAGGAGTACGACTCTGTATGCTTTGTTGTTATTTACATGCATCTAGTACAAAACGATCTGCTTTTAACTAAATTAAAATACTATAATGTAGGTGCGTCCACTCTATCATGGTTCTGATCTTTTCTCTCTAACATTGAACAAAGAATTATGTTACAAAACTCGCACTGAACCACATATTATAATAAATTGGGTACCACAAAGCACTATACTTAGTCCTTTACGTTTTATTCTATACTGTGCGGACTTACTATAATATTGAAATATATAAAAGTTCGCTGTTACCCTGACGATACGCAATTACTGATTTCAGCGCCAGCCTGTCAACTTAAAGAAAAGTGGCACTTTTTAACTAATATCTTTAAATTGTCAGTGACTGACGCAGACGTAACTGGTTATTAGTAAATTCTGTGAAGTATGCATTTACAATCGTAGGAACTAAAAGTAAATTGTAGAACGAAAGTAAACGATAGTAAAGTTAGCAAAGTGAATGAAAATACAAGGTGGTCCAGAATCTAGGGACCAACAGTAACGGAAATCACACCTGGAGCGCCCTATATCCTACCAATACAGAAAAGCCCTATCAACACTACGAGGTGTTTATCATCTTAATGATTAACTTATAGAAGAGACAAAACTCTGTCTCATCTGCACCCTTGCCTCTCTTTGATTACTGTGATGTAGACTACGAACCGGGCTTAACCCAGAATAAAACAATTTTCATATAAAAATGTAAAATAATTTGTGTAGACTGTCATAGATATAAAGATGCTCTTCCAAAATTAAGTAACGAAAATATTCTAACTCTGTCTAGGGGAAGTTGTCTACGATACTACTGTTTATTATACAAAATTTTGAATATCAAAACGTCGATGTACACGTACTTCGCCAGTAAATTTAACTTCAGAAAATCTCTTAAAGAGTACTTAACTGCTAACCGTGGTGCTCGTGATGTACCTCGTTTTAGACTTTGTAAAGCATCTGGATCATTCTCTGTTCCGGCAGAGAGAACATGGAATTGTCTGCCGAGGAAGTGGTGGATCCAGAGAAGGGGCGTGCACCACTTCCTGAAGAAAAAATATACTTTATTTTTATCGGACTACTTGAACAATTTACCTCACAGAAAGTTTATATTTCTTGGTTTTAATACGAAAGTGATTTTTAGTGAGATTGATATTAATGTTTCATATTCCATGGTAAAACTTGGCAATATGATAATACTTAAAAAATTAATTAATCGAAGAAAATAGAGAGACTTCATAGTCTATTCCACAGGTCAGCGCTCCCTCATGAAAATCCTCGATCCGCTTCTGAGTTACTCTGCCACTTACAACGCGTTCAGGACAAAATTAGAACTGCTTCTATATCGCCAGCAACGTCTAAGTTCTAGTACTTAGGACGCAACTTGTCAATTTCACACATTGGATTCCTGTAATCGAAACGGTGTTACTTATCTTTGGGTTCTGTACATGCGTATGTGTTCTAACGAAGATCCTTATTAGTATATTTACTACATTATTATTGAAACCGTCTGTCCTCTTTTGTATGTATGTCCCAAATTATAGCGTTAGTAACAATAATAATATAACTCACTAGCGCAGATATGCATATATTACATCTTATGTTATTATTCATCCTGCGTTTCTATTTTATGCATAGGATCGAATGTATTTCTAATATAACGTCGTCGGAACTGCAATATCCCCTATGTGGTATTTTTTAACTTTTCATGTCTTGGTACCAGTTTATAGTTCTGTGTACTGCGCATATTATAGAAAAAAATCATGTGTAAATAATTTCTACTTTTTGAGATATAGCAGCTTTTCAGTACCTAATTTGAATTCCAGGCTGTAGTCCAGAAACCGGTTTTTTGGCCTTCCTTCCTGAAAATGTTATAGTTTGTTACATAGGGGTATTGCAATTCCGACGACGATATGTAGCATTCATCATTCTTGGTACAAGTTCTTTAAAGCTTCTAGAATAACTCAAACGCTCTATGTGCGGTCAAAGGTAATTCTAGGTATGAAAATTTGATTTTCATTTTTATTTAATAATAAATATGAAAATAATTTATCAAACTCGATCAAACTATTACTATTTAATATTCAACATAATGCACAACACAACCATATTAGGATTCTACATTTTAATTTCAATACGCCTGCTTTGGCTTAGATCAGGGATCTGCAACATTTTTTTGTCAGCGGACCAGATTGGGGCCGAATTCTAAGCAAGAAGAGGGCTGGAATGCATTAAAAGGATCAACTCAAAACTATTATAGTAATTTTAGTACTTTAACCTTTTTTTCAGGTTGTATTTGTAATTTTGGATTTGTCTCGGGGCCCGTCAAAACCGTTATGCTGGCCGTATGTTGGAGATCCCTAGTTTTGATTATTAGCTAAAATGTAATAAAAAGGTTCTTGCCGTTTTTGATAGAAACAGAAAGGTATACATAAAATATCCCTTACCGTTAGTACTCAAAGTAATCACCATCGGCATTAATGACGTTTTGCCAACGTGAATGCCCTGGTGGTATACTGGGTAGTCATGAACGAAAAGAAGGCCGTGAGTGCCAAGTCTGACTCATTGGCGAAGGATTTCCCATGAAGGTAGTTCTTCAGGAAATGGAAAGAGGTACTAAACTGTTGTCGCAAGTTCCGAGGAGTACGGTGGATGACACCATGTCTCTCAGCCAAGTCGCTGTATGCTATCATCCCTGACAACCCGCGACGCAGACGGGCTGGTATTGTATGCAAGAAACAATACACTCTTAGGAGTCACCAATGCTGGCTCCTTTTGCTACAGTGGCTGTTGCACACGTTCCAATTACTGCAAGTACAGGTGCGCAGTGATAGTTTGGGCAAGTGGTAGCAACTCGTGGTGCACTACTTGGTGAGCAGTTCACCAGATACAGAGCGTGATATTGCGTGGGTGTGTAAAGGTGGTATTGTGGTGTAAGATACATGGTTCCGCGGTGATACCCAGTGCCTGGTACGCTTGAGAGTCTCATACAGAACTCACTTTTCGTCACTGATGAGCACTCGATCGAATATGGGTATGTTGCAGTGCTGACAAAGCAACGATAAACAGGCTGTAACTCGTTGGTCCCTGTTGGCGTCCGATAGTGTGTACGGTACCCACTTGCTTAACTTATACGCCTTCTTTATGCGGTGCAGGTGATTTCTGATTGTTTCCTCAGAATCCTGGAAATGTTCGGCAGGCTCACTACGCGTTTGGTAGCTGTGCTGCTCTATGGCCGCCTCAAGGGCTTCTTCATTCAGGGCCCGTCGGTTCCACTGCGGTGTTCATCACCCAGAGTCAAATCTCCGACTTGAATTTATGGTACAAATCCCTGGTAGTGTGTTCATACACGAGATTATCCCCAAAGGCTAGACGTATTCGGCGACTTGATTCGGCTGCGGACAAGTCCACATTCCAGTCATAAAGTAGACAACTCCGAACGAGCTGCTTCGACACCTTCATTTGTATTCGCCACTTCTTGAGCTATGATTGCTATGAGCATGCAAAGCGTATGTCTCGGTCACGGTCAATGTTCCTACTACGATCGCTTTTCCAGTACCTTAAACACTTATTTTGGTATCAGCGAGACGTCTTCCCATGTGACGTCCACAACGGTTACCTTTTTCATACCTTAACTTAAACAATTGTAATTACCTGAAACATCCGCAAATAGAAGGGCAGCATTGAACTTTAATGAATTAGTTTCAGTGGTACTCGATTGCAGGAGTACTTGATCTGGCACCAGTGTTGATAAAATGTAAGCATGTTTGTAGTCAGCAAAATTTCGTATAATCGATTTCCCAGACTCTTGAATACTTTCTTTGTTATTCGAATGTGGAGAACCACTTTCATTCGTTTCTTTTTCTACTAGCTCAATCTTGCCAGAGCTTTTATAGCTCTTTTTTGCCTTCTTTGAGCTTTTAAGCGTTACAACTGATAACTTGTGATGCCCTTTCTTCACCATTGTATCTTCCTGAAATGATAGATAAAGAAATACAAACGTTTAAGTTGCGAAAGGCCAATGTAGTTCCATTCATAGCTTCGTGGAATATTACGGACTTTGCAGTAATTCGGAAATGGTGTGGATACTTTTTAACCTCTAATTTAGTCAAGTGTTACAACGGGCAGGCCAAGGTTAGATGTATGTTATTTCAAAATTTCGTCCGCAAAATATAACAAAGATAAGAGGATTTTCTACCGCCATCACCTCGTGGATATTGTGTCCTCATCCGGTGTTTGTTATTGCCCAATCACCTGGTGTTTAGCTCTCCTTTTTGATATTGCCACGATTATCTTCCACTACTGTTTAATTTTGCGTCAGAATACGCGATTCTAAATATAAAAGAGGACAGAAAGGAACTAATATTGAGGCTTGAACCAGATGTTCGTTTACGCGAATGATGTGGATTTAATAAGGAACGATATAGATGAACTACAAAGTAACACTAATGTACTAGTAGAAGCTTGCAAGGTGATAAGCCTACATGTGAGACTATAGAAAACAAAATATATAATAAGCCGAAGCACACTGAAAGAAGAAAACAGAAATATAATAATGAAGAATGAGATCATAGACAAATTAAATAAGTTTAAATACTTGAGAGCATACATAAAAGCAAAACCGAGGTGACGGAAGAAATAAAAATACGTTTACTATCGGTTATCGCATGTTTTTATTCAGTCCAAGAGCTTCTAACCTCGTAATTCATATCAAGAAAGTTGACACAGAATATACAAATCAGTTATTCTGTTTCTAATACTGCATGGTTCCGAAAGTTGTAGTACGACCCTAACAGATAAACGTAAATTGCGAATATATAGTGAAAGATATTTTCCTTCGGGTTTTAAGTTCTGTATCTTTTATTTTGTATGGCGTAAAACCAGAAGAACAGATCTTTCGTTACGGACAATTTTCATGAAAATTTGAAATTTCATAAATTGGGAGTGTTTGAAAATAAGATTTTAAGAAAAATGTAAAGGCATAAACTGGACGAGATGGCCGAAGAATGGAGGAGACTGTAATGAAGAACTTCACAGACTCTACGACTTACCCAATATTATAAGAATATTGAAATGACGACGACCTAGACGGTAGGTCATATAGTTCGGATGCGGGGCAGCCGAAGATGGCATTCCATTATGTTTGGAAAGCTGTAGGAGAAAAGACTGTTACTAAATTCGAGACGTCATTTGGAGCACATTATTACAAAGCAACTTCCGGAGGTAAGTGTTTTTGGTGAAAATTGACTTGATCATGCCTAGGATGGAATCCAATCGCGGTCATTTGTTATGTGGCGATACATTTACGAGCTCTGTACGCCAACGAGTTTTTTTTTTTTTTAATCTTGTTATTGTCTGCAAAGCGGAGGTTGTTATTGCCCACGCATTTGGTGTGTACTGTCGGGTAGGAAAGCTCTAGAAATATTATTTGCTAAATGGACCTGGAAAATTCATGAGAGGCGTCTGTGCACTTAGTGTTTACATGCAAAGAATCACGTACCCCGTTTCTATCTTGATGGTGTAGTGCACGTTATGTTTAGGTGTATGGATCCTTTCTTTATGTCGATTTATACTCAATTTTGTTACTATGTGGATCATTTAGTAATTGAGCTTCGTATCAGAGAGATTGTGGTTTGATCTGAAACCGTACAATTTGTTACGCAAATTCGAAGCCAAGTAGGTAACAGAGCAGTCTCAAGTCACCGGACTAAGACTATAGTGATGAGGAATATAAAGACCCTGCTGAATAGAAGTCAAAGTTTGCATGTAATTATAATTGGATGGAGACATCTTTATACTGAGAAAGCAATTATCAAATAGAATCCGAATGAGGCATATATATATAAAGAGTTTATGTATATACCAGAGAGGGGGAGACATGTGTAATTGTGATTATTGTAATTAGCCTTAGAAGTAGAAAAACTGAGGAGGCATGTGTAACTGAAAGCACAGAGGACCCAACTATGTATTTTAAATTTTCTCCCCCTTTTGTTTTTCATCGGTGCAAATTTAACATTGATATGAGACTGCTAAACTTAACTAAAATAAATAAGCATAGAACACTTAAATTAAGGTCATAATAATGGCGTATTTCCGATTGATTATCTGTTACTACATTTACTCATGCTTTGAGACCCTATAACTTCTATACCACTTCGAATCACAAACCGAAACTTACAGATTTTGTACAGTATTAGTATAAGAATTACTGAGCAAAACAATAATTTTCTACCTGGTCCTCCTTTTTGGAAATGTGACCTTGAAATTCCCGAAATTTCGATTTTTCTCAAATTTGAGGCCAAAAACTGCTAGAAAGGGGGGCAAATCTAAACTTTTTTCTTACATCTCTGGAAACGGTTCTTACACAAAAAAATTACAACTTGGGGTTGAAACCCCAAGTTCCGTTGAATAGTCCATAATAAATATAATTTGGCTCATGAGTAAGGTCGAATTATGAACCCCTTAAGTCCAGATTTCAAAAATATTTTTAGAATTTTTTATGCATTTTCCAAAATCCCAAAATATCTTCTTTCAACCAGTGAAAACCAGAACTTCCTATCTTTAATGAGAAGAGAGCAGGGGATTTTTTTTCCTGAACCCTTGCAAACCATTATTCTTGCCTCCCGCAGTGAAGAAAAGTGAGCCTAGGTTCAAAATGGCTGGTGATAAAAATAAAATAAAATTTGTTTTATGTTGCTTACTAACATACTATGATGCAAATACGAAAAAAAAAATGGTCGAGCAACCATTTGCATAAAAAATGGTCGATTTCACATGAAATGACACTATATCGTTAATCTACAGGGTGATTGATTAATGGGTGCAAAAAATTAATGGCATATTACTGACACCAAAAGAAACAAAAAAAAGTTTTTTAGAAATTCAAAATTATGCGTAATTTCGGAGCCACAGGCGCTAAATTTAAGGAAGCATTTTTACAAATGACGTCGTGTCTGGACAGATATTGACGTAGCGGTATCGGCTTCGAAGTATCAGCTTATCCTATAAGTAATGCCGTATTTTTGCAATGTGAAGAGAAGAACGATAACTTACCTGAAACACTACCGTTAGTCAGGAAAATAATCTCCATCGGACTCCAAAGCACTCTACCACCTCTCAACCAGTTGTTGAATCCCCCGCTGAAAGAAGTCATCGGTATCAAGGCAAAGAGCTTTGTCACTGTTCGTCGCACGTCATCCTCATTTTTCAATATTTTCCTAGAAAGCTGGCTTTGCAGGTTGCGAGAAAGACAGCAGTCTATTGGTGCGAGATCTGGTGAAAACGCCGGGTGAGGAAGTTTCTCCCAGTCATACTCCTCGATCAAGCGAGCAGGGAACGGCAGATGTCAACTCGCTGTTGCTTCTGTTGAGGCATTAACGCATGAGTTACCAATTTTTCGAGCTTCCTGCGGATGACTATGAACGGTCAAATGAGTGACATGGAGTTCGTTGTCCAGTTCTTCAACAGTTTGCATTGAAGTTGTCTCCACCGCTGCTCGAAGAGCATCGTTGTCCAGCTGTACAGGTCTCCCTTCTCGTGGCTTATCGGTGAGACTTGTGCCCCTAGACCGAAACCTTTGGAACCACCTCTGGCACATTCGCACATCCACAGCACCCTGACCATATACGGCATTGATGTTCCGTGTCACTGTGTTGGCTGGATGTCCCTGGTGAAATTCATACATGACATGCCGTATGTGGTCTACGGACACTGCCATGATCAAACACAAAACACACTTCCATAACATGGTGTAAACTGTTCTTCTTCTACACACTGCTGCACAATCAAGTGCCTTATATTACTCCGCTGTTTCACGTGTCGTCTACTTCACTATTCGCTCGTCAGATGGCGTCATTACAGCGGTCATCGCATGTACGACATTACTTATGGGATAACCCGGTAGTATTCGATACATCCATATAAATAATGTTTATGGGTGAGAGACTGCCTCATAGACAATTTTCGCAAAGTAAGAACTGTGTTGTCCAGGAATCAAGTGGCTTAATAGGACACACATAGGAATCCTTTCTAAGTTGTATTCGCCATAACTCAAATAAATGTATTTCTCACTACTTCGAGGGATTTGCTAAGCGACCCCGCTTACATCATGATGTTCTGAAATAAGACGTCATTTGTGACGCTGCTTCGGTGACTGAGCGCATGTAGCTCAAAAACTACGCATAATTTTGCATTTCTTCATTTTTTTTTGTTTGTTTTGGTGTCTGAAATTCATCCCCAAATTTTTTGCACGCGTTAATTAATCAACCTGTATATAGTTACTGACATTCCAAACCTCGATATACCGTACGATATATGCATAAATCGTTTCTTTGCATTTTAGTCATTCTGTCGAAAGAAAACAAGATTTCTTTGACAGCTTTGAAGAACACCATCAGTCTTTTCCAATACGAACTTATTAAAAAGAACAAAAACAAACAAAAAAAGAAGAAAAAAAACATTGATTATTCTCTATTGTTGTTCGTCTTCTTCTTCCAGCATTAAGCTGTGTTATTGGAGAAAACCAAGACGAACCTCAGCGAAGATGGCCATTCGCTGGATTCGAACCCACAATCCTCCGAATGCGAAGCCACATCTACAGCTGAGCTACGGGCACGCACTTGGATTTTACTGATTCGTCGAATTTGGTATCATATGTGGCAATTTTTAAACAGTTCGGAAATAATCATTTAGAAGCTCGCTTGCGTTTCGAATTGGCGGACCAAACAAAATTTAAAGCGGTCGCAGCGTTTAGTACGTTGACTTCGCATTCGAAAGGTCGTGGATTCGCACTCTACAGGTTTTCTTTGGTTTTCCTATGTCTCACCAGGTAAATGATGAGTTTGTACCTTGAATATGGCCAGGACCAACTATTCCCCAAGTTCTTGGTTTTGTTATTACCATTGATGTTGTTAAATATCCAGTATAAAATGGACATTGTGTGAGCCGTACCTGGAGTTCTTTAATTAAATTACGAAAAAGGAGACTCCTTGAATTGATATATTATTGTAACTCAGATTATTTACTAATTGGTATTAGGTTAGTTGGGTTGTTAGTTCAAGTTCATTGTTTAGTTAAGAAAAGAGAGGCCGATACCCACAGAACAATGCCGAGAAAAATATTAGGGATTGACCATAGCTTGTACAATCGCGAGCATATATTTTTGACCCCCTTTAATGCTCATTTCAGCTATATGAATTGTGGTAGAGTTCGCCTATTGAATATGCAACCCAACTTGATTAGTGGATAACCTTGAATGCTTATCATTCCAGGATATGTAATTCTTCCTCCAAACGCATTTTTCAGGGAAAAGAATGAGGACGCGTATTACGGAATCATATAAATTACAGGCGTTAGCATCACTTAGAGAAATTTGAGATGAAACAAGTTTAAATTCCAAATAGATTTCTTGTAATAGAGAGAAACGAATAGACATGTATATTTTAGAAATTTTATATCCAATTACCACATTCAAGATTGTAATTCATTAATTTTATAATACTATCATATAAAAGAAAAATACTCTGAGATAGAATCAAGTATGGAGCGGAGGAACACAAGAGAGAGAGATAAACATTTTGCACGTTAAAAAATGGAATTGCATTCGCCGACGAAGAGCTCTCGAAAGCGAATCAGGAAAACGCCAAATTTTCGAAGATTCTTTTATAGATCCGCGATTTTGTATTTCCGGAAGCGACTCGATATCATTCATTCCCGTGTTTGTGGATGATTATTGGCAAATTCATGTATTGACACTATCGGCACAAAACTTACAGGCGTGAACATTTTTTTAAAATATTTATGGTCTTTAGGGATAGTGTTGGGGAAAGGATGTTAGAAAGTAGTCGGGGAGGACCTAGTTAGTGGGTACCGTCCCGGCATTTGTCTGATGTGACTGAGGAAAATACCTGAAAATTCTGTCAGGATGGGCGGTCACTGGGATGATTCCCATGACCTTCCGATTGGTAACTAAACGTTCTACTAACTGAGTTATAACCTCTCGGTGCAAGTGTGGCAAAGCATGCGAACAAAACAAGTGGAGCGAAGTTTGATATTTCGTAATCCCGTAACCGGGCAATAAAGTAGGGCCTGCGCTTACAATATTTTCAGCCATAAAGTGCCAAACATAATGCTTGTAGGTTACAAGCAGGGAAGAGACATGTAAAACTATTCCTGTGATAATGAGGATACTGCATAAAGTCAACAAACTTATTTTCATTGAATTGAATTGATTTTTCTTTAAGGTCTTTAGGCAATTATGTCTCAGGCCGTACGGATGATGGAATGAAGAAAGTGGGAAGAAACGGGATCACCCCGAGAAAACCCACGCAAACGGTGTTTGTCCACTACAAAGCCCACATGGCATGAGCAGGGATCGATCCGAGGACACCTAGCACCAGAGGTAAGCGCTCTACCAACTTTTTTTTAAACTCGCTTATTTAACTTCCTGTTACACACTACATTTTATTTATACAATTTGGACCTTTAATTTGCGTTTATCTTACTTATCCAAACTACGGACAACACATTTGAAATCACATCCATGCCCGAAGCGGGATCGAACCCGCGATCCTTTAGTCACCAGACCAGAACATTAGCCAGCTCGACCACCCGGATCGGCACTGAACCACCGCGGCCCCAATTTATTTTCGTGTTCGATCAATTGACCGTAGTTTTACAAATAAATATTTACAACAACTAGTGAACCATGTTCTGGTGTTAATTTTAGTGCTTGTTAAGCTACACTTCTCGCAAAAGGTCCGATTTGGCATATGTGATACGCGGTATACGGTTCCTTCGGCCCTCCAGCAGCATATTTTCGTCTGAGATTTAACATTCTAACACGAAACTTTTCAAAACAGTGCAAATTGCTCGCGCCACTGAATTCCCTTCGGATTAGTTGCTGTCGCAAACTTTCTAGCTGCACTCGACTGTCAAATAGAAAATACTGATTCCAAAATAATAAACATAAATAGTTAAATTGTTTAATGCTAAAAAAAAAGTACAGAACACTAAAGTTTTGTAATAGTAATTGTAGTTTGTGATGATTGCACACAGCCCACGACTAGAGATTATTACACTATATGG
>JAGDQP010028641.1:0-23990 GCA_022664845.1 Lepisma saccharinum | reverse complement strand
CGAAAACGGTCGTGGTCGAAGCGCGGTGCGCCGGCGCAAACGGTGCCTAAGCCAGGATTGACGGCCAGGAAGGTTTTGCTGTGTGTTTCGTGGGATTGGCAGGGAATTATCTACTATGAGCTGCTCCCCTACGGCCAAACCCTTAACTCGGAATTATACTGTCAACAATTGAACCGTCTGAAGGCAGCAATCGCCCAGAAGCGGCCAGCTTTGGCCAATAGGAGAGGCATTGTGTTCCACCAGGACAAGGCCAGTCCACACACATCGATAGTGACTCGCCAGAAGCTCCGGGAGCTTGGTTGGGAGGTTCTTATGCATCCACCTTATAGTCCGGACCTGGCACCGAGTGATTACCATCTGTTCCTGCCCATGGCGAACACGTTTGCTGGTGCAAAATTCGCGTCAAGAGAGGCTTGTGAACATCGACTGTCTCAGTTTGTTGCCAATAGGGCCCAAGGGCTTCTATGAGAGAGGCATCATGATATTACCTTCCAAATGGCAACACGTTATCGAACAAAACGGCGCATATGTGACCTAAATCGGATCATTCTAACTATGGTAAGTCAAGCCTTCAATGTCATGCAAAAATAATGGATTACTTTTTACTGCACCAGATAAATACTCAATATATGTTCAGGTCTGAGTGCGAATGATTATTAAAATATGACTGGGAATATTAGCAACACAACTGTGAATAGTAATTAAAATTGTGTAAGATTTCGTCAAAATGCACTTTTTGTCTTTGTAGTAATCACATTTTGCAGTGATATTACTATATCAATAAATAAAAAAAAACATCTCGTGACTGTGCCTGAACTAGAACATTCAACTCCTAAAGGACTGAAGTGTTGTTCGATTTTTTAATTTTTTTTAAGTATTAATGACCACTGAGAGGATTACGCCTTCTATTGGGAAAGAGGTTTTGGTTTATGATTGTTTCTTTGATTGTTGATGGTCAAAGAGATTCAGATCAACTTTGTCAACTTACCTAGCTTCGAAGGTTACTTTTTGTATGTTTGTTTGGGCCATGTCGCTCTAGGAGTTATGAGCAGCACGTTCGGGATGATAGCGGGGTCCGGTCTCTCGTCCCTAGAGAGGTATTGTTAGCTGTTTGTGGTTTTATGCGTCTGATGGAGTCAGGTGGTTGCGAATCTATGAACGCTGTCAGGTGTGAGACTTCTGGGTGGTTGTCTGGCAGAGTGAAGAGATAGAGATTGAGCAATAGACCTAGTGGGCGAGGTATAAAAGCTGTGTGTGGTGTTTTGTAGGTTGCGTTATGATGCATGCTGTTGAGAAGAAGCGGATGGTAGTTTTCGTATCGGTTAGTGATATACCGTATTCTCAATGTTTTCAGATGGTATAGTATGTTTGGTATCGTGACTCGTTCGTAGAGTTCAGCAACTGGATTAGGGAGTTTGATTCGGTGTGCTGTGCGGAATGCATGTCTTTCTAGTATGTATTTTTAGTTTATTGTAAAATTTTGCTTGTGCTGGAATCCAAGCGAAGTGGCCATATGTCAGAACTGGGCGGAGAAAGGCTTTGTAGGTGTTAAGTATGGCGGTCGGATTGATGCCCCACGAAGTTTCTGTCATTCGTTTTAGTAGGTTTAGACGGTTGTATGCTTTCTTGGTGAGTGCTTTGAGGGATTCCAGGTGAGATGATAGTCGTAGGTGAGTCCTAGGTATTTTACTTCGTGGGTAGGTCTGATTGGAGTTTGCTGCACATGTATAGTTACGTTATCCGGGTTGCGTCGAACTCTGGTGCGCTGTTTTGGTGGTATATGCTTGGGTTTTTGCAGCGTTGATTGTGAGTTGCCACTGGTCACACCATTGACTGAATGTGTCTATTGCAGTTTGCATTGTGCGGTTTATTTGTTGTACGGTTTGTGCTGTTGCAAGGAAGGCTGTGTCGTATGCATATTGATATAACTACTGTATGTTACTATGTAGTGCTGGTAGATCTGAGCTGAATAGGATGTAGAGCAGTGGTGAAAGTGCTGATCCTTGTGGTACTCCAGTGATGTTCGAATCACTCTTCTACAACTTGTAAAAACGACTCACATTAATATATGCTGGAATACATATTCGTGTGCCATTCTTTCGAAAATCCTTCAAGCAATTCTTTTAAACATATGTAAGTGTATAAAAATAATAATCCTACGTTTAATTCGGCAAAGTATAACCCGATTGTATAAAACATTAAACTTCTAGTGTCTAAGATTTTGTTTTAAAAAGTGCTGTCATCTGTTGACCACAAATGTAAACAGACTAAAACTATGCATAACGTAATAGAAACATGGGTTAATATCTTCACACTTTTAAATATTAATGTTATTTTATTGATCGTCATCATCATCATCAAAATTATCATCAAGAACTCATTATACAGGTCAAGATGAGTTCTCTATTCAGGACGGGCGTAAGCCATAGTGCTGTTACCGCCCGTACAATTCATTTCATCTTTATGAGTTCTCTACATTTTGCAGTAAATTTGTATTTTCTTTTATTTATTTTTTTATCCCCCCCAGTTTTGTTTACGTGAAATGTCAAGCCGCATCCATTTTAAAAAACGCAGATGATGCATGCGCGTAAAATTAGTTCCTCGTTCGGAAACAAAATACTGTTCATTTACTTTGTAATAAAAGAATCTGTCTTTCAGATTTAACATAAGTTTTTGTTTACTTGAAATGTCAAGCCGCATCAATTAAAGAAAATATGGAGCTTACATTTCCTGTGACTGTATCCATTATTCAAATTTGATTAGGCGAGACTATACGCAAGTAGTCAATTACAACAAGCTGTTTAGTAATGTTTGACTAAAAACGAGTGTGATTAAATACATGTAGTCATTTTTTACTAACCATTTTTCTGTGTGTATGAGTCGTATTTTTCGTGCTCTTGGGTCTGGGACACGTCCTGAAATAAGCATTGTTCAAACGAAACACTGTATAATAACGAAAGAATGGAAACTCTGCCCTGTTTTCAGGGCCACAAGCACAGACCCGGTGATCCGTTCCAGGCAGTGCTCGAAGTACGTTAGAAAAACTAAGGAAAGGCTTGGAGAAGTGGGCTAAGGGTACGCTTGCAATTAGTGACGACGACTGCCTATGAAAGTAAAAGCAATGGGCCCCATTAATAAAAAAGGAAGAGGTACGCAAATCCAAAATGAGAAAGATAAGGACACGGAGTGCCTCTCCACTTCGAGCACTGGTTTCATCTCGGTTTTGGTCGTCTCGTCCCGTTTCAGGACGCACATCTTTCTGAAAACCTTATTTTCAAACACACGTAATTTATGTTCATTTACCAGGTTTTTAATCGAACTTTTCGCAACCATAAACTATTACCAGCAAAATGACCACTTTGTATAAAATATTTTGAATTTAAACTTTCTTTATATTAATCGTGAGGTTAGGAGTATCTGGGCTGACAAGTAAAGACATGACTTGCCTGATACTAAGAGACTTTGTATTTCTTCTGTAAAATCATTCTAGCTTGTTACATTTGCTACAAATTATTTAAATTTGTGTGCTTTCTCCATAACCTCATTCTTAATTGTTATGTATCTATTTTCTTCATCCTCCGTGTTTCGGCTTGTCGTGCATTTTGTTTCCTCTACGTTCACCTGTAGACCTGTCTGAAAGCAAACTTCTACTAAAACAACGGTGTTACTTTTTAATACATCTATATTTTCCCTTTTTAATACACCTACATCATCCGCGTATACGAACAGTTAGTTCAAGTCCTTCAATGTTAATCATCTTTTGTGTGTACTTTGAATCACATATTCTAATGAAAACTTAGGCCTAATCAGTAGTGGTGACAAGGCATTACCTTGTTTCAATCCACTGAGAATCTCGAAACTATCTGACATATTATTATTACCTCTACTTGTTGAGCTGCTGAGACACATCCTTACTAGTTTAACAAGTTTTTTTTTTTCAGGATTCCAAATAGTACTAGAATGTTGCATAGTATTTCTCTTTTGATATAATCATTTGCTTTCTTAAAATCAAGGAAAAACTGGGGAACCGTCCCATTGTATTCCCATTTCTTCTCTAATATTTGTCTCAAGGTTCAAATAGGGTCCAATGTTAATCTACGTATTTCTTCTAAATCCACATTGGTGATCTCCATTTATTTCATCTACGTATATGCTTAGGCGATAGCAGTATATTACTCAATACTTTGTAACATGTTGGGAGTAACGAGATTCCACAGTAATTATTACTGTCCGATTTATCGCCTTTTTTATAAATTGGAACTGTTATTGAAATTTTCCATTCCTTTTCAAGCTCCTACTTTCTCCACATAGCATTTATCAATTTATGCGTCTTCTTGATAAATGCTGTTCTTCCCGCTTTAATTAATTTTGCTGGAACATTGTCTATTCCCGGTTATTTGAATCTTTTAAATTTCTTCATCGACATTTGGACTTCGTTCTCGCTATGTTCGGGTATCCAAGGTTTTGCTGTTTAGATTTAAAATTCCTCTGTTTGTTCTCCGTTGTGTACAGTACATTAAGAAGTTCGTCGAAATAACTTTACCACACATCAATAATTTTAGTCGGATCCGCTTGAAGATCTCCGCGGTCATTTCTAATCGTTCCTAACCTTTTCCTAACGAGTTTACCTCTTTGTACAAATCTCGTACGTTTTTTGTCTTGTCGTTTTCCTCTATCCCCTGAATCTTCGGCGTCAGATATTCCTACTTTTTATTTCTGAATCCGAGTGCGGCGTTTCGTTTCGCGTTAGGGCTTATTTTCATGATAGCTTGCGTTGCTTGCTGTGCTTGCGATTTGGATGAATAGCCAATTGAAATCCATGTTACACTTACCTTACAATAAAACACGTGCTTCAATTAGCTACCCACCCAAATCGCAAGCAACGCAATCTTTCTTGAAAAGCAGCCCTTACTGTGGTGGTTGGTACTTGCTTCGCTTTTACTACTTAGCTATCGTCACCTTGCTTGTTTTCGTTCCTCATCAAGTTTAAGGCATTCTTTATCAAACGAAGGTTGTTTTTCTCTTCTTTCTTTTCACCTACACGTTCCTTAGCTGCACTGTTTCCTGTATCACGAATTGCCTCCCACATCTACCGTACATCAATTTCACTATTAATTTCATCTTTATTATTAATCGAGTCGGCTAAGATTTCCAACATATATACTAATTTACTAGTCACGTTTTCTAAATATGTATTTATTTTCAGCATCTTGTTGTGCCAAATAATGTCCTGATAGGCATTTATCCTTTTGTGAATAGACAGCATCCGGAAGACAGAAAAAATGTTCCGATTGGTATGAAAATGGGCTGATTTATTTTAATATCCGTTTTTTTTTCGAATGCTTAAGAATGATTTATTTTCCTGTACCTCCCTAACCAGAATACCTGCATTACTCTTCACCGAGGTATCAGAGAGGATTGATTAGTAAATCATAATATCTCATCCGGATTTGGACATTCTCTCTACTCACAAACTTCAATTCCGTGGCTGTAATGAAAAATACATCGAATGTTGTTCGCTCTAGCTCCTAAATTGAGCAGTCTATAAGCTGCTGCCATCTAACGAGACAACTGGAAACTTTTAGTGACTCAAGTTTCGATGTAATTGAAGGCGATCTCAAGCGTACTGTTTCATTAAATCAGAATAAAATCCCTTTCGGGATAAAGAGAAGAGTGACGCAATAATTCTACTCACAAAAGAAGTGATATCCATTTTGCGAGTGATTTCCTTTGTGTCACTATGGCGGAATTGTTCCTTTGTAACAAAATTAAGAGATTTAGTATCCTCCCTTCCCCGATAGTGACGCAAAGAAAATCACTCGCAAAATTGATAAAACTTTTTTTGTGAGTAGAATTCTTGCGTCACTCTTCTCTTTACCGCGAAATGTTTTTATACTAATATCACTTATTTTATAAGGCCGTCTGTTTAAAAAAAAATGTGCAAAAGGTCTTCGTACGAAAGGTCGATTTTGGACCATGGTAGGCTCCGTATCTCGAAAACGGTTAACTCCTATCAAAAAAATAAACTTCGATTTACCTCAACTTGTTGGGGCCCGTAATTGACCCCACCCCCGGTACCACCCATTTATGGTTAAAACAAAAAGACAGACAAAATGACAAACTTTTCTATCATTTGTGAAAATTCTGTGACTCAGCTTAAAAAAAATGTAACTTTTGAACCCCTTCACCAATTTTGACGTGCGATGCACCGTTTGAAAGGTATTGAAGTGTAAATTACGATTGCGCAAGTTTCGGCAGCCTATATGGTCTGGGGTCAGTGCTATCATCAAAAATGTGAAATCTTGATTTATTTTTTCTTACCGCCCTAGTGGGTCCCAGGGAGGTCCTACCGACCCAATTTTTTTTGTGTGTATGGCAATGAGCTTTCAAATGCAAGTTCAAGCATCAAAATGGGTCTTACAGTTCGCTAGATCGGAACATTGGTGTACCGCTAACAGACTCATTTGTCAGCGTCACTCGAAGAACTACCGTTCTTCATGATCACTCAGTACTTATTTTGCCTGTCGTGATACTGTTTGGTATATAATCACTGCAAAACTCAAATCAGCATATTTGCATATTTCTTTCCTTAGACAATTTTGATATGTTATCTTGCACAGAAATTCTTTGTTTATATATTGGTGTATATTAATTACTATTCCATAAAGAGATAAACTTGCATTTTACTAATATCTGAATTTATACATGTTATGCAATAAATAGTAGATTATTATGCATTAAGACCTTGCTATAACTAATATATGAATGATCAGTTGATAAGTCTAATAGAAATTATGTTAATTCACCCAGTATTTTATTGTATTGATTTTTATTTTCATTCTGCTGATCAGATTTCATGCAAAAGCATTCTGGAATAGAATAGGTCAATACTATCTCTAGTATATAATAAAGATTACATGGGTCTATATGAATTACTATTACAAAAACCTATACTCTGTTACAGTGAATTAAATAAAAATATACGAGTTATAATACATTTTCTTGGCTTCAGTATACCTTCTTATATGCATTTTCTTGTATTTCGAATAATATTTAATTACATTTCGTCTGTGCTGCTTTCATCCTGCCTATAAAATTGTTTTAATATATTAGGGGATGTAGTAATAGCGAGAGTAATCCATGGTTTTTTGCATCTACTATTTACTCTTTTCAGTTTCTTTGAAAAGGAGGGTTCAAAATAGAATTTAAATTTATTGATAAACTGCTTGAAAAGGAGTTCTATTGTACTCGTTTGGAGATTTTCCTATCTCCTAATTGAGCTGAGCGATCGAGAGCTCTTATACGTTCACTTTGTACTCTTTTGAAATCTATCTCCTTCGAGGTTTCTGCATCGATAATCAGCAATTTTTGTACGAAAAGTTGTATGGTTTCCATGGTAATGGTACTCAAAGAAAAAAAAAATTCACGAATTACGCAAGAACGGTTGGACCTATTACATCCAAACTCGGTATTCTGGTAGAGTGGACAATCCTCCATGTTTTATCCGCACCAGAACTTTCATATTATTACCGTTTCCATGGTAACGAGACTGACTTATTAAATACACCATTACGTAAGAATCAATGAACCCATTACAACCAAACTTCACATAATGATATATCCATAACCAAAGGTAAGGCTTTCAGAGAAAGGAGGCCTCCCTGTCATATTGCATTTACAGGCAAAGGTAAGTCATTTAGGGGCCGCAGGTCCCCTGTCGTATTGTGTCTATAGCGACAGGTTTAGGGACAATAGCAAAATACGTGAAGTGACTTAGTTAAGACGGCCATTTTAAGAAATATTTAAATTTTAATATCTTCCGTTCTAATTGTCGTATCAATGTGGAATAAACTATACCTTACTCAGCACTGCACCCTAAAGTATAATTCTGAATCAGAATAGCAAAAATATATGGCATTACAAAGTACAAGCCGCCATGTTGCGAAATAATTAAGTTTGAATATCTTCGATTGTAGTAGTCGTATCGAGATGGAATAAAGAAAGTTTAACTTAGAACAGCACTAGAAACCTTACAGACCTATGTTAATAAGGAAAGTATGTGACGTCACATGCTTTCTAGGGGCCATCTTGAAAAATATTTCGCAATCTAATGCTCGTATCAATGTGGAATAAACGATGTCTTGCTCATAATTGCATCCGGAGAAAGAAATTTCAATCAGAATTTAAAAAAAATTGCGACGTCATAAAGTACACGTCACCATCTTGGGAAATATTTAAATTTCAATATTTCGCATTGCAGATCAGGTAGTTAAACCTCACGTGCTTAAGGAAACGTAAGACAACTTGTGAGGTAAAGCGCCCCTGTACCCTGCCCCGAAAATTCACCGGGAACCTCTTGGACTTACTGTTTTCCATCGCCCACTTTACTCTTACTCCTATCCTGTTTACTTGGATGTAAAATACTTTGATTAAAATTAATTTTTGTCTCCATTTCATTCTTACTTCCGGCAAAATAATCTGTTTCGCACTATAAGCGTCAACTGGCTCACCTCAATTTTGTAGATATCGCCAAAGATGAATGTGCCTTAGTCCTAATAAGCGTACGAATTCTTCTATGTTTGAATCATTAAAGTGTTGTTTCGAGATAGTGATATTGTTAAATGATTTTTTTACGGTAAAGAGTATTTAAGAACTAAACACTGACGTAAGTGATAATTAAAACCGAGGTATTACACTGATGATGTATAATGGTTAGGTGGATGATTTGTTAATATATTACCAATAATTTGGAAGTTTTAATTATATGTGTGGATTTTGTAATAGTGGCAACAACGGTATACGATTTTAGTTAGTACTGCTTCAAATTTCTCCGTGTTTGGAGAGTTAATAAATATGTCAACGTTAAACTTCTCACATATTATAATCGAATAGGGTCATAATACCTGGAGGATCTGACACCGATATTTTCCCGCCACTTCTCCCTTTTGCACCTTTATAAATCTAACTGAAATTAAAAAATAGACCGGAACCCTTTTAAGCTCAACATATTTTTCAGCAATCTGTTTCCTCTATTGGGAAGGAAGAGCCAGGTTTACAAACTCACAGGAAACCGCTTGAAACTCTAAGTTACATGTCACCTAAAGTATTAGTGGAGTATTTCCAAGATTAGATACATCATGATCTAAACTGTAAATCATGGTTTGTTTTCAAACAGTCATTAAAGTCTTGATTCTTTGCTCTTCTTTCAGTGTCCTTTTCTTTATTTATTATGTTCGGAAATAAGCACACCAAAGTGTTGAACTGCAAGGATAATTTCGTAATATGATTATTTAGAAAAGAGGATAATCCCAAGATTCTTTGATACTATAAATTAGCGAAAGATGACAGAGAAAAAGTCTTCAAGAAAGGTTCTTCTGAAGGAATGGATGAAAGGGGAGTGAACGTGATCCACTCTCGGAGAAGGTATCTTCTGCGCTGCTACACAAATGAATGTCTGTTCTTGGTGAATAATTAACTAGTGTTCTTTTCTTAGGTCCCTGGAAATGCAACCATATTTGAGTACGATCCACAAGAAGTTGCTCCGTTAATTTCCTTTTACAGTAAATCATACTGTTCCAACTATCGCATAAAATACAAATAATTTACTAAAACTTCGGAAGATCAACGGCCTCTATACAAATTTATACAGCTATAAACTGACTGTATACACGTACACGCAATCACTGATTCATTTCCTTTGGTTATTCATTTATGTATGTGACTTACAACAAACACACGCATAGAAAGAAGGAAATACAAAGTACCTTGTAAACAGTCCCAAATATTGTAGCAAGAGACGTAGAAACATTTGAAAGACGAAAAGAAAATACCACGAAAAAGTTTTTTTAACCAAAAATAAAATAAAACGTACTTGTAAAACCTTGTACTTCCTTGTACGTGTTCCATGTAGTATCACTTTTAAGGATCAAGATGAAAACTGCTTTTTAGTTGTCAAGACCTAACTACCAACATGGTCCAGAACGTATTAACACAAGTTCACCAACAAGTGTGCAGTCTCAATGTTTATTTATTATAGCTAAACTGATAATCAAAGTAGCATATAGGCAAATATGTATTCTACTTTCGTGTTTAGTATATATTTTACTTTTTGTGTATTTTACGAAAACCAAGTATTATAATGCGTCTATCCACTGACATACATGATAGAGCTCAGTAGAACAAGCAAAATGTAGTGAAAAATAATTTCCTCCCATGGGGTTCAAACCAGCATCACAAGATTAATGGCCCAAAAGAAAACCTGGAATGATGCGCACCCACACTACGAAAACAACAGTGCAGTCTTCGACTTTTAACTCTGATTGTAATGTAAGCAAAATAAAAGTTGCAAAAATCCCGTTCTTTCTTTCATTTTCGTTGTTTCATGGTCTTCTTCGAGCTAATAGTATTGATATCTTGTTGGATTCTACATGTATATAAACAATGCTATATAATTTCTGAAAAGGTTGCTAAATGTGTGAATAATTAAGACTGCATTGCTATTCAGCATGGAGTTGCTGCCGTTGCAGTAATAATTTCTTTATGTCCAATAGCAGTAAAAGAATAATTTTCTTCACCTATTCTCGCGTATTTCCAAAAATACTATGGTTAGATAGGTGGTAGATATTTCTGACGGCAATAAGTTTTATAGCTTTTAAAACTATATGAAGACTGCGCGTGCGCATTGTAGTGACCCCGAATCACTGCATATCTTACCCTCTCCCCTTTTATTTAATGTAATTTTGTATTCTGTTTTCTTCTTTTAATGTGTAATACTTGATTCAGAGTTTCTGCTCGTAATTTTTCTTGTTCGGCGGTATCTCTTTTATATATTATCTTACTGGCACAAATCTTTCTATTGTATCATCCTATAGTTGATCCCGACAGATAGTGATTTTCGCGCGAATAATTTTACTAGGGTTTTCTTCATTAATATTCTATTTTTATTTAACTTCTTTTACTTGAATTTTACTTCTTTACATTCTTTATTATATTCTCTCTGTCATCGTTTAGTTTTTATTTGAGTTAAACAATGATACAATAATTTTTTTTTTGTTGCAAGTTCTATTGTTAGACACGCCCGTCTTGGGAGACAGCTAGGATTTCCTCTCCCAATTTCTGATTGGCTGTTGATCATTATCTTATTGGAATATGGCTGCGATCAGCACAAAAGCGATCTGTCCTGCTGAAAGTTGTAAAAAAATCTTAGAATTTAGCAGCCACTGCGAAGATATTACTTTTAATCGGATTTCCGAAGTTGCCAGAAGCGGTAAAGTGAAATTTTGATGTCTGCTGGACTTTCCTTTGGCTAAATTGAGGACAACTATTTCGTACTCCCCTGGATTGTGTGGATGAATGGCGGGATCCGTGTGAGCACGGTTTGGATGGTATTTTCAGACAGTGAGTGGGTAATAAATGGAATGTGCTTTCGTCGACCAGGTTTGATTAAAATTGAGATTCAAAAAAATCTTGAAATACTTTTTTTTTAGTGAAGTGTGAGTGTGAATAAAGTTTTGTTTTGTGGATTAGTGTGAGTGCCATCATGGCGGTGTAGAAAGAAAGGTGGGGACTGGCTAGGCAATTTCGTCCAGGTGAGTATGACTTAGTCTTTCAAATTCTACCTCTTTTCGGTCCAGATCTGCTTCTTAAATTACATATTTAGAATTATATTAACGATGGGTTGAGTAGCAAAAGATTTACGATTAAAAATTCTTCTCTTGTACTTGGATAAGTAACGCCATCTATGTGCTCCCCCCTCCTTTTTTTAGGTGCTGAATTAGAATTTACAGCTATGAAGGTTTTATACAGAAGTTATATTCATGATACAATATTACGATTCATTTTCATTTAGCTCAGTTTACAGTACGAAAGTTCCTTCTGTTTATCTAGCATTTCGGCAGCTATTTTGATTCAAGAAAAATGTACAAATTAAATCTTGTATTTGGAAAGGTGTTTGTTACAAAAATACTAAAGATGTTGTAATGTATTAAAAATTTGATTCAAGATATTGTCCAGCATGTTGAGAATCTGATAGACTATAAAAGTTAAAGTTATTACTGTTTTGTTTATTTGAAAATCAGTCTGGGCCAAAATGTACTGTAAACGTATCAACACGGAACTAATATTTTGTAAATCAATATAGAAGCTAAATTGTTAGCTACAGCAAAGCCGAAAATCTTCGAATGATAAATTCAAACCAATAATTTAAGAAAACTTCTATATTTTCCTTTTATTATTAAAACGAGAAAAATCTCTGGAAATATAAGAAAATAAACTTGACTTAGTACAAATTGAAATCTTGTGTTATGGTTTTCATTTATTTGCTAATGTGGTTTACCCATTGTAGATATAGCTCATTCGAGGTAATTGACTAAGTTTCCCAACCTAGTGGTAGGTTGGGCCGCGTACTGTTACAGAATGTTTTATGATGTATTTGAAGCTCAGTTTGGTTGGGTCATTTTTTGTTTAATGAATATCATAATAAGAATAGTCAGAGTTAGTTAAATGCAAGTCGAAATTTCTCGTGTACGATATGAAGTCTGTGTAGCCGATTGAGCCTTGTACATGTCAGTGTCCCAATGCAAGGTATCTCTAGCACTGAAATGGAGTATAGATTAATATATCTTTCTTCGATGGATCTTGTGAGCATGTCATCCATGGTTTCTTCCTCCTTCCTCTTCTGCATGTCTTTATAAGCGTGAGGTCTTGGGCTTGCAGTACGGGGAAGCTGGTGTGTTCTACGATGTTATTTACCTTCGAAGCGCCTTGAATAAAGTGATAATAGCGTGTGTATCAGCTGATAGCTTTCTCTTTAGCCAACTTTATCTAGCACCTCCTTTTCGGGTTTTCTTGATGCGTGCTTCGTGTTTCGACTAGCGCTTGAGCTGTTGTATGAGTGTTAGGAATGGGGTAAGGCCTAGATGGGTAGGTACCTGTCTTACCTTCATGTCCGAGCACGGTCTAATTAGTTTGATGCCCTCTTCTGCGGCAAAAATGTATGTCCACAGTTAGGTGTACTATCCTCCCGTAAATGTTTGGAGAAGATTTGTACCCCGAGACACTATAGCATCGCACAGGGGAAAGATAACTTTACCTTTTCTTTATTATTAAAGACGGTGTTTAAAACCCGGAGAGAGCTCTTATGCTGATGCAACTTTGTCAGATGATTCAGTTCTTGCATGGCATTATTCCAGACCTACGAAGAGATTCAATTATAAACGAGTACTGAGCTGATTTATAGCAGATTTTGGAACTGCCATTATTTGCAACAAATTTCTTACCTTTCACAGCATATTTAGCCATTTAAATTTTTGAAAGAGTGCGGCCACTTTATAAGTCTGCATAACTATTCTGTAGGTATGTTTCCAGTAACTTTTTGTGTCATTAGTATTTCGAATCAAGTGTCGTCCTATATAGGGGATTCATGTTTCAAATTTACATTAATGATTGTTATTTTCGAACTCTGTTTTGTGATGATTTTCTTTCTCACAAGAATATCAATGAATATTATACTAATGGATTACATGTAAAATCAAAATAGTATGAACCCTTTGCAGCAGTAAAGAGAGAACGAATGTAAACGAATTTTCATGGAAACCAGATGAAAATGAAGATTCTTAAATCTTTATACGTGTTCGTTTTTCTACGTCTTAATCTTGTAAATATCTAATTTTATACCACGCAAAACTTAATTTAGAAAAAAAAAACTTTGTAAATACTTAGCGGCTAGCTTATCTTTTGTCCTTAGTAAAATGTGTACATGTTGTGCACTTATGTGCATTAACTCCGAAGTATCATCTCGCTCAGAGGCAAAACAAGGATTCAAAGAGGCCCACATTGATAATTTTTTTTTGCCAATTCTACTGCACCTAATACTAAAATTTTCAAAAGAGGTGAAAATAATTTCAAAACGAGTAGGACCGATAGTAATGTAATTTTTACTTCAGTAAAATGAAACAAGTCAAATTGAAGTTTCAAATTAATTTTCTAAATGCATCAAGTTGAGATACATCAGTATACATACAAAATGAATACGGTATTTAATCTATCATACATTGAGAACGGTCACTGGAAATGACAGTGCCACAAAGTGAAAGATTTTTTTTGTTTAAAAAGAAACAATCATTACATTATAAAAATCACAGGAAATGCGTATAGCTTTCTTCAGTTCCGAATGCCGTTTTTCAAACCGCGAACTAAATTCCGATTTCATGCTTTATACATGAAGTGATATTCTGCTTGTAAAATGGATCAGTATAAAACCCCTTTGGGGTTTCCTTTGTAATAAAATTAAGAGATTTAGTATCCTTCCGCCATAGTGACACAAAGAAAGTAACTTGCAAAATGGATATCACTTCGTTTGTGAGCAGAATTATTGCGTCACTCTTGTCTTTACCCCGAAGGTTTTTTTATACTCATATAACTTATTTTGTAAGGCTGCCTATTAAAAAAAAGTGCATAGTCTCCATAGAAAAGGCCGATTTTGGGTCGTATCTCGAAAACGGTAACTCCTATCAACAAAATAAGCTTCGATTTATCCCAACTTGTTGGAGCCCGCAATTCAGGCCCCAAACCCCGGTAAAAACCACTTTGGGCTAAAGCAAAACGAGAGACAGAATGAGAGGTCCTTTTCTATCATTTGTGATTGGGCTTAAAAGGTCATAACATTTGAGCCCGTTCACCGAAGTTGATGTGTGATACACCATTTGAAAGGTATTTATATGGTCTGTGGTAAGTGCTATCACCAGAAATGCTAAATTCTGATTCTTTTCAAACCGCCCTAGGGGGTCACAGGGAAGTCCTACCGATCATTTTTTTTCTGTGTCTTAGTATGGCAAAGAGCTTTCAAATGCAACTTCAAGCATTAAAATCGGGCTTATAGTTTGTTAGATCCGAAATTAGCTGTATATATGTGAGTGCCGCTAACAGACTCGTTGCATAACGTCACTCGAAGAACTACCGTTCTTCGTGATAATTATTAAGGAAAACCATATTGTAGAAAGAGTGTGAATTGCTATTTAGATCATCATGAAACTGGCAACTTAATTCTACAATATTCAAACTTCTGGAAACTTCTATTTTCTACTTAACACATTAAGAAATGGTTTCAGGCTATCGAACGATGTGTTTCTTGTTCTCGTACTTTCTTCGTTGCTCTTTGGAGCAGAGATTCTGCCAGGACGTTCAGTTTTGGGGAGTTTTAAAATAAAAATTGGGAGGGTGTAACTGGAATTTTGCACGGTTTCTATTATTTTTTACCGTCAAAATTAATATTTGGGATACGCTCGATAATTTGGGGGATGACACCCCAGAAAAGAGGGTCTGGCGGAATCACTGGTTGTGAACTACCAACTTTCAAGCCCACGAGACGCCACTGCTAGCGCCATCACAACAAATGCATTGCCAACTGAAACAACCTTCAGTGTTTCATTGTTAGCTCTCTACAGCCCCAGAAAATTGGACCGCCGGTCAACGCCAAGTGTTAATTTTCATTATGTATCATTGGAAACGACACATCCACCTTATCTTGTTAACGTACAGCATGCATCTATCCCTCTTTCCGAATTCAATGGTCATCCGTTCCGTTATGCTATGTCCCGTTCACTTCCGTTATGTACAATTATCCTAATTAAATAAGTGTTAAAAATTTTAACCACAGACGTCACATATCTAGAAACAGCTGATAACTCTCCGCGTGTAATGTAACTCGAGTATTGGGGAATGCGAAGTCAGGGTAGTTTCATGCGAAGTGAATAAGGCAAAAAACAACATGGATGAAGATAGATGTAGGTGTAGAATTCCATACTTGTAGGTATTCGGCATATATTAAATAACAACAGACGAACATTGATAGCTATTTGAAGGATAATCACAATTCTGCAGGTTATTCTGGAAGTTTTTGTAAGATAAGTGAGTCTCATGAACTATGAATCACTAAATAATGTTAGGGCCACTGTGGTTCAGTTGGTAGAGCGCTCACCTCTGGCGCTAGGGATCGTCGGATCGATCCCTGTTCATGCCATGTGTGCTTTGTGGTCGACAAACACTGTGTACGTGGGTTTTCTCGGGGTGCTCCTGTTTCCACCCAATTTCTTCATTCCACCAATTCATCCCATCATCATCCATACGGCCTGAGCCATAGTTGCCTAAAGGCTTTAAAATAAATTCAATTCACTAAATAATGTTATACCAGGATCTATGAATAACCACCAAAGTCGTGACAGCGTTACGCATTTCAAGTTCTAAAAAAACTTCGAATAATTATAAGAGTTCTTAATCTTAGTATTCTTAAATAAACTACTCATATGTTACCCTCTCATCTATTAATATCTACATGGAAGTCCATTGCGGAAATCCAACCAACAATATTTTCACATTGCGAAGTTAAAATGATTCAATGATCACGAAGATAAATCACTCAAAACATGGTAAAATATCGATAACATAATGTGAAATCAAATCTTAAAAACTATTAAAACTCAAATACTTACATTCAAATACTTCGGCACGGTCGTTCATTCTAAACATGCAACACGTGATCAATTCTACACATTTGTCCCAATTCCCAAATGAAGAAATTTTGGCATGCAATATCCGGCTTTTTTCTTTTCAATATGGCAGCAGCGCGCAACCGAACGGAGGGTCAAGTGACCATCTGGTCCTCCGTTGCTCCGTTCACTTCAATGCTCCGTCGAAGGGGGAATTCGGATAAGAATCGACGGTGCATTCGTCGGAGCAAGGGTACGTAACAGAGTATAAAGTGCTAATTCGCAAAGGGGGAATGTTTAACCTTGAAAGTTTCCTGTTTTAAACTAGTTTCCCAGGGAAATATGCCCATTTTCTAGTTATTATTTTTGAAGCTATTTTGCTTTCTAAAACAATAAGCTAACAAGCTATTAAACAACACATTTCAAAAACACAAGTAATATATTTCCAAATTTTAAAGACCTAAATCGTAAAATTAGTTTTTTTTTTGTTTTTTTTTTTTTAAAGAATTTTCGGGAATTTCTGCCTTTTTCAATGAGGCTTCAATTTCCAGAAGCGCAACGATGTAGTAAACATTGTATACACTATGAGATTAAATAATTGGTTATAAACATTCAGCTGCCTCTGGCACAGTAGGTTTAAACGCAGCAACTGACTAAACCTCCCTCGCTTTAATCATTTCAATTTAATTCAATTCAATTGGCCAGTGATTCATTCATACGCACATGCACCCTTCCTCTTCCGAATTTCAGGCCTACATCTACATTAATACACTACTCAAAGCAAAATGTAGTAACTTCGTGGTGAGATGAAAACTGAAATTACAATAAGTCATCTGCTTTGAAAATTGTAACGATTAGCAAATACATGTAAAAATCACCATAGATTTAGTTGTCATAGATATACACCAAATGCACATAGAGATTGATGACCGGGTAGGGTTCCTCTGGTACAGCATTACAAGGTCTGAGCACATACATACGTACCCGCTTGAGGCATTAGTCACTAACCATCCATGAAGGGTTCTTCTAGGACGTGGAAGTGCTCAGACTGTCCAATACATCTTCGATAGTATATCCCACATATGTTCGATGGATGGCCACTTCATTACTTTGAAATAGCACTACTTCTGCACGAATCGTTGAAAGAATTTAGCCACATAAGGTTTGGCATCTCACGCGTGAACAAAACGTTTTCTCAAAGTTCCCTCTCTTTAGAACACACGGCCAAGGTCTCAACGTATCATCTCCCACATAAGATTCCACTTTAAAATAGACAGTGGAACTTCATTTCACGCAACTGTTTCCTTCGTACCCTGCCTCCGTACTAATAGACTAGCGGCGAAATCGAGTAGGGGGGAGGGGGTATGGAGTACAACATGTTACAGAGTGCCAACTGATATATTTTGTTTTATGGGACCATGAAACGAACTGTTGGCATTCTTGAATTTCTAAAATTACGTCAGGAGCATTTTGTAAGATGGCGGTAGTTTTCCAAAGTATACTATTTTACCTGGAAATATAGATGAAAGCCGTCCAAAATATTCGTCTTTGGTATATTTTTGTATGATTTGAGGTTGCATAAGCTAGGACAATTTTTTAAACTTTGATAAAAGGCCACATAAAATATATTCAATATGGCGGCTAATAATTTTCAAAATGACATGACGGCCACATTTTTAGTTTCTAACCAAGCCAAGTTTGGTATCAAACAATAAAGCGACGCCAAATTCGGTAAAGATATTTAAGATGCAGCCAAAAACATTTAAAGCAAGACACATCAACATTAGGGACAATCTAATTGGGGACATTAGGGACAATTCATCAATTTACAATTAGGGACTCAGTTAATTCCCTCACATGTTGCACTACTGATTCACTTCGAAAGCCTTTTCTCAGAAATCGCTACTGCATAAGTATCGTGTTATAATCATATGCAGAAAAGCAGTGAAATATTGATTATATGGCTCAAACGAGAACAAATACACTGAGTTTGCACTGAATAGTTAGTATATAAGCATAAATTATGTGACTTTAGGACTTTATAGATACATTTTGTAAATATTAAAATTGTTATGTTTTAATTCCTATTCAGGTTGAATATTCTAAATTCAAGATGGAAGTAGCTATAGTTTTAACTTCCAGAAAACGGTCTCGTACATCTATGAACTGGAAGAGGTGCGTCGCTTGCCAAAGTGAAATATGTGATGGTCTTAGCAAGCTTGGGAAACAAGGTGTCTTGAAACCGACAGAAGCTGTAAATGATCGTATCAAGTACCATGACCAGAAAAGTTTAGATGTTTTGGACACACTTGAAGAAATTGACTTATAAGCAGAGTGGAAGAATACTGATATATTTTACCATCGCTGTTGCTATTCTGACATAACGAAACAAACTAATATCAAGAGATTACAATGTAGTTCGAAAAAAGTCACAAAGCACTACTAACACCTACTACCTTAAAGCAGACACATATATTAGAAGACGTGCAGCTAGTCACCCGTCGCTATGTGCAACCGTTTAACAAATGCCTTTGTGTGTTCTTTCAATCTGACACAGGGAAACCAACAAGAATGTTTATGACTAATCATATGTCGGATAGAATATTAGAAATAGCAAGAGAAGATAAAACGCTTCATTGCCGATTATCGGGAATGATTGATTTGACCCTGACGCAAGATACCATCTTCCATTCCATGCTATGTGAAGAAAGACAGTGCCAAAATAGTGATTTCTTAAGCAATCCACAGGAAACTTGTCTTTCCAAGGTCGTCGATTCTCTTCGTGCAGCAATCGCGCGAGGGCAAGTGTACGACTTGTTAAATGCGTGGAAATACTATGAGGCTCTGATGGCAAAAGAAGGTATTACAGTAGGGACGTACAAAAACTCAAAACGCCGCTTCAAAGAGAAATTGCTGAAACTTATGCCCGGTGAAATTGACTTTGTCTCTCAGCTTGATCCGCATGAACCACAACTCATCTTCTCACCAAGAGATGGGAATTCTGCAATACAGAATATGAAACAAACATCGGATACACGTGAAGATACTGAAGCTGAAGAGGACATAAGACTACCACATAAGACCAATCCTGAATCAGGAACCTTGCTTACTTTATATCATTCTGCAAGGAAGATCACTTTATATAATTCTGCAAGGAAGATCAGAACAGATATAAAAGCTTTACCAACATACTGTAATTGTGCCCATGTTAGTGAGGAACTAGAAAGAAAGTGATTCCTTTACATGTTTGTTCATACCCTTCTTACTGATGATGCATGGGATAAGGATAGGCAAGGATATAAGTGTACTCAGCCTATGTCAAGACATAGTGTATGCTATTTCTAAAAGTCACATTGGCCTCGGTATGGCAGTCCGTCAAGCTACTAGATCAAAGGCTCTTGTTGATCTAATGCATAAAGCGGGAAATACTATCAGCTACGATCAAGTCCGGTGTATTGACACAACATTAGCACAAAAAGAATGTGAAAACTTTGTTCTGATTGGAAATATAGCGATTCCTTCCAATCTTCAAGCAGGAAAATTTGTTCACTTCGCAGCAGATATTATTGAAGAAACTCTTGATGGTGCGGGAACTTTCCATGGGACGTAGATGGTAGCACATCAGGTTAAGTCTTCAGTTGATGCAGTAAATGAAGAACAGGAGCAGCTTAAGGTTGTTAGAAATTAATATTTCCAAATTCCTAACATTCTTCCTAATCAAGTAATAGAAGCACCTTATGGGCGGCAAGTCCGACCAATTCATGTATATCCACCTGGAGTACTGAATCAGATTGTTTCATAAATAGTGAAAGTGAGGACGCTGACAAGGCACTTGCACAAGACATTGCCTGGGTACTTTGCAGAATGAGTGAATGATTCCTTCATGGACAGGATTCAATGCTTTGTTTTCTATATCGGTCAAAAAAGTTTAACAACTGTGGGATGTATGCCAAATATCAATGCTTCTGCTCATGAGGAAAACACTCTGTGGACTGTAATGCAACAATGCCTGAAAATATCAAAAAAAAACTTTGGTAAACTTTATTTTTATATGGGCCAGTTTAGTAACTTTGGACTTCGGCCCGTCACGACTTGCCTTTAGCTGTTAAGTGTTAAAATCCACACCCATACCCCTGCCGGAACTCGAACCCGGGACCGTTGAGTCGATAGCCTACCGCCGCAGACCGCTCGACCACCCGGCCGGCTGAAAATATCAAACAAACTCAACCCAGGACAACCAACAGTTTTAACACTTGACGAAAATCTTTACTACAAAGCAAAATCATTGGCATGAGCGAATAGTGATGCCTGCAGAAACCTTGTTAACAAACTTGGTAGACTTCAAATAGCTCTGAATTGCATGCGTGTTATTGAAGAGCACATGGCAGGTTCAGGTCTTAGTGAAGTTTGGTACCAACGTGGCGTATTTGGAGCAAATACAGCTACAAATATATTAGTTGGAAAATCATACAATCGTTCTATCCGTGCCACAAATTAACCTATGAAGTATTGCAAAGAATTTTATGGCCAGATGTTATGGCATTGGTAAGCAATGAAGGAATACAAGTGCCATTAGACGAAATACAACAAGCAGTTGACAATGTTTGCTGTCATATGAAGAACAGCATGAGTTCGTATCAGGATGAATTACAAGACTCTCTAGAAAGTTGTGAGAAGAAGACAAGCTATTTCGTGCATCAACTTACTAACCTTTTAGAAGATATGAATGGGCAATCAGTGCTCGAACGGTTTGACTCTCGAAATTCCCCAACTTCAAAATTTTGGCGACAATATATGAGTATGGTAGAGATATTACTTCAAATCATTAAAGCAGAAAGAGAAGGGAACTGGGAACTTCACATCTCATCGTTTACAAAGATTCTTCAACGGTGTGCTGCCTGCAACCACCACAATTATGTACGCTGGGGCACTATGTACTTAGCTGATATGAAACTGTTACCTGAGACTTATCCATGTATATTTGAATAATTTCTTGCTGATAATTTTACAGTTAAAAAAAACACAATGCTTTCAACAGGATATCAACTGACTAGGCATTAGAACATATCAACCGTGTAAGTAAAGTTGCAGGTGGGTTGATATGAATAACCCGGAACGATTCCACAAGAGAAAGGTAGTGTATAACAGTAAACGAACGCAATCGAATCGTGCAGGCGACATATGATATGTTTGGTATTGGAATGAAGGATGATGAATATTGCTTATTAGAATCCAAGGATCTTTCCAAATTTAGATGCGAAAGAGATGAAAGAAACGTTATAAATCTTGTACGTCAATTTGAGAATTCTGGTGTCTTCACTTTAAATCAAGAAAATTTAACTTCTATCTCGACACATGATCTAGCCCCACCTCCTATTGCAGAGTCTTTATTGTAGGCACACAAAAGAGGAACTGACGTTATTAACAATGATGTTCAGGACCGATTGATGATTGCACCTCAGAAGTTTCATGAGGCTTTGAAACATATCAAGGCGTTGGCATTGGAGAATATTGGCGAAAGAGTTCAACAGGCTAAAAAACAAAAGGACAAACTGGTCAAAAGAAATGTAGACCTCTATCATAGATAACTGGTTGCTACAGAATCAGGTCGAGAAATAAATCTGCAATCTATTCTCGAACACGAGCTTACTCCTATTCCATTGTCTATTGCTGATTCCAATAGAGATCTTCGTACGAAATGTAGCAGGTTCGAACTCACTCACGTCTTGGAAGCTAGGGTAATGACATCAGCTCCACCGTCTAGTGATGAGCTAATATGCACTGTCATCGATGGGCAACAATTTCTGCAGGCCTTAGGAAGAATTCCAGGATGGTCTTCATTTAGGGAGTATACTGACAGATATGCAGAGATATGATAAGTTTTTCAGAATTTAAGCACTGATTCTTCTAGAGTAGATATTTTATTTGATCGATATAATGATCTTTCCATCAAAACGGGCAACTAGAAAGAAAAGGCAAGGAACAGAATGCTGTGGAGTTAGGCGAGTTGTTACCCTTGATGGTGATGTGCCAATGGTAGAGAACTTGAACCAGTTCATAAGTATGCCAGAGAACAAAGCTAATTTGGCAGAAGTCCTATCTAAACACTTGATTTCAAAAGGCAAACAAATCGAGGAGTACAATGTCATAGTATCGGGTGGATTTTCTGAAGCAGAAGAAGTTCAATGTTCAACTCAGAGACATGTATCGATGCTAAAGTCGAACCACGAAGAAGGTGATACAAGAGTACTTCTTCATGGGATTGAGGAGTACCGATCAGGTTTCAAACGTCTAGTTGTTATTGGCAACGACACAGATATTCTTGTGCTCTTGCTACAGTTTTCTGATCAACTCCCAAAGGAGATATGATTTAAAGCCGAAACAACAAGTAAACCTAGGCTTATTCCTGTCCATGATATTGTATTACCTAATGAGTTGAGACATAATATCACAGCCTTTCATGGCATTACAGAATGTGATACTGTACGTCATCTCTATGGCACTGGGAAAAAGACTGCATGGAATGTTTTCAAGAACTGGACGTTTCTCCTTGACGTTTAGGAAGAACTGCCGAAGACAAACTGAAGAAAGCGGAGCAGTTCATCTGTCGCCTCTACCTTCCATCATCACCACTTGTGAACATAAATTAAGTCAGAATCCATGTTTTAAGGAAAGGAACTGATCTCGAGGCTCTTCCACCAACCGCTGATGCTCTACACCACCACATCCAGCGAGCTCGCTACCAAGCACTTGTCTGGCTAACATCTGATGTTGTCCAACAAGAAATACAATTGGGGTGGAAACTGTAAGATGGAAACCAGACAAGTGGTTTCACAAATGGATGGAAACTGCAAAACGGTGAATTGAAACTAGTCCTTTCAATGAAGGTTCTGGTGCGATCAAACTGCGATGTACTCGTGACATGCAAGTGTAACAAATGTGCTGCAGCAAATTGCAAATGCTTTGCTGAAAGATTACCTTGTATTAATGAAGCATGCAGCTGCACCACAGACTGTAACAATCCGTATAGGCAAGTCGAATTAGGATTCTCGTATATGGTGCTCGTGGACATAATTAGTAATGAATTTTTCTCTTCACAGGATTGTTGTAATAGTGGTCCTAATCAACATACTAAAAGTCCTGAATGATCCGCCTTGTGCTAACTCCGCCATCTTGGAAAATGGCGGGCGATCACACATCTTCATTCGGTTTTCGGCTAATTTCTCAAAAACGGTTAATTTTAGAAAGAAAATGAACTAGACCAATTTGAAAGAGCAGAAAATTTCCTATTAGATACAGCTTTTACATTTCTCTCAAAAGGTAAAGGTAAATTTATTCTCTAAAAAATATGGCAACTTTTCGGATCATCAAATTACCAATTTGCTAAAAATTGTCACTTTTGCAGTATTATTGAATTGTTTTGGGGATTAATTGATCATTATTCAACTCTTAAACTAAATTTAACTAGACTCCCTGACTTCAGAGCCCCAAAGAACTATCACAATC
>JAGDQP010028640.1:0-21802 GCA_022664845.1 Lepisma saccharinum | reverse complement strand
AAAAAAAAAATGAAAAAAGAACGGCGCATTGGGAACTATTCTTCCCGGCGAATTTTATCTCTGAGTATCTCTGGTAGTTGCACTTTGTTTGCACTTGCTGTTAAACACCCTACAATCCATAAGGGCCGTAAATAATATTCAAATTGAATTGAAGCAGGACAATTTAATATATATATATTATATATTACCTGCTCCCGGGACGGGTTGGTACTTTTCCTTTGCATGTTGATTGCTGGCGTCTCTCGCTTCTGTTTTCACAATTTCGTTAGGTTTGACAACAATCAGGGATGTAAGAGGTGTTACGAAGGAATACTGAAAATAAATCAAAAGAACAGACTACTGTTGAAATAGATTACTTTAACAAGTAACAAAACTTACAACTATACGATATTATTTAAAGTGTCTAAGTTTCCGTTCAGGTGAGGAAAAACTGATTCTTCTTGATACCTACATTGCAAACTGTACACTTATTTGATTTTAGAAACAAATTTTCGAGTTTTTTTTTTAAATAGTGATACTAGTGAAAAATATATTGTTTTGATGTATCCTACTTTCGTAACATTAAATTTGTAAAAGTCATGCTAATATACCTGTAAGTATATTTGATACTTATACAGAGTTTTTTTGAGCCGTAACGGCGCGGAACGCATTCCTTTAAACTTATAGGGCTTTATTGGTCCGTAACTAATATTTTATAACGTTCTCTAAATATATATATATGGCCATTTTCAAATTTCTTGTACATTTCGTCTAAAATTAATCGAAAAAAATGCTTCGTCAATTTTTATACTTTTTATTCTAGATATGATCTGATCTACAACATTTAATCTTTTCAAATACAGACATGTTTTCAGTTTACGTAATCGTAGAATATTTTTTGACATTTTTTTCACTCACAGTCCACTGTGTTACGTCACAAAAAGGTAACAGAGTGGATAAAAATATATTAAATTGACACGAGACAAAGGTATTGAACTCGTACTTATAAGAAATTTTCAGATCCTTAAGAGATCCAGAATGAGAAATCACAAGTTAATTATAAGCGACACTACTATTATTTTAATGGTAATATCATGTGTAACAGAGTAGATGGTCAAGAAGTGCACTCAGCTTTACGTTGAACTATATCTTCGTACTGGAAACAAAATATTCTTTACTCAAAGCAGTTGTCCATGTTATTACCTTCTTGTTCCCATGATGCTCCAGTCTAACAATATTGCCAGGACGAATTTGAAATACGTTTGAACTAATATGCGTAAAAGAGGAGAAAGTAACAGAGTGGACATTTTACAGGGACATTGAAAAACAATTTATTATTTATTTATAAAAAAAGACTCTGGTTTCGTAAGCATTTTTGTTCTGAAGATTTATGCTTTGACAGTCATAAAAGCCATTTGTTTGTAGATTTTTCTGTTTCTCGTAAAGAAAATCACTACAATTATGAATTCTCCTGTAGCTAGAGACACGGGATTTTCACACTCTTGCTGCAATCAAAACCTTATTACGAGAAAAATATATAATATATAAGAACTTTTGGTGTTGCGCTTTTCATCAATGGCTACGTTATTTTGTTTTTGCGATATTTCCATTTAATGAAGTTTATCTATCTTGAATTACAGGCCGTTAAAGTGCAGGGACATCAAATGTACAAGAAATTTAAAAATGACCCATACATATATATATATATAATAGATCATAGCCATATTCAATCCACTAGTGGATGAGGCCTCTCCCCGAAGGGAGGAGTTGGTCTACTGCTCCCACGCTGACCAGACGGGTTGGGAGAGGAGAGCCGAAGCTCTCACTGTGATCGCCACTGTATTTTATTCACAGCAGCTCCCCAGTTGTCCTCATGATGCTGGGTCAACACCGAAATTTTTGAGCCCCCACCGGGAATCGAACCCGGGACATATATATATAGACTATAATATCCATTTTTACCGCCCATACAATTCATTTTATCTTATCTTATAATATCCATTTGTCAAAAATAAAGACGAGAGCTTCAAACACCTGGTATGTTTCGATTTTCTTGCGATATGAGATCTCAGTGGTCAATTTGCTAAAAATTAAAAAAGAGGAATCCTAAAAGTAATGTTTGCTGATAAGATTCAATCTAATCTACTACTTGTTTGGTTAGAAATACAAAGATTTTAACCTTGATTAGAATGATATTCGGAATCAACAATCGAAGCTAAAATCCTCAGGCACCATGGAAAATCCCTGGTATGCCCCCGACAAATCAATCTAGTTTTATATTATATTTTTTAAAAAAATGTTTTCATTTCATTAAATATGAAAGAATCAGAAGAATAGCAGTGCATATGTAGTCGGAACCTTAGTAGGGCCTATAAATGTCATTTCTCCAATTTCTCTCAGTAAGACTGTGCAGTGAAAAGAGAAATATGGTAAGCTGACATGATTTATTGATTTAGATTGTACATAAATTTCTGCTTTTTTTTAATTATTTAATTGTTTAGTTATTGGCATGTTGTTTTATGTACAGAAAGAGCTTCGAATTGACAAGCAATATTATCTATGAATTCATAAGTGATTATGTATTTTAAGACCAAGCAATGAAGGGTTTAAAATGCAGTGCACATTAGAATTGTACATTGCAACAATATGTTTCATACAGTTTCTAATCGATTCGCAAGATGGCGGTGAACTAGAAGAAAACTGCTGAAATCTCCTGTGCATTTTTTACAATATTCCAAAGTTTTCTCGACCTTTCTGTCATGAAAATTTACTCAGTAGTGTTATAAAGTATTGCAGTGTTTTATATATTAGTTTTACATCGTGAAAATTTAAAATTGGTGGACAGAAACCATAGCAACCAATAAATAACTGACCTTAAAACATCAATTATTAAGACTGTTAGACTGCAATACTGTATTTTATTGTAAAACAGCAATTAATAAAACGTAAGTGCAATGGATGGGCATAATTAGCCATTTCCGCGCTAGATTACAAAATACGAATACAGTTTCTAACCATATGTATACAGTATTACCATAGACTAAATAATAATATAGACTTATCACACTTACCTATTTTCATCTGCGCTAAAATTAATAGGTTTTATGCTTAAGAGTATGTGATTTTCAAACTTGCCGTTTGGTGGCTCTGGTGGCTACTACTGAAAAGAACCAGCAATTGAAAGTAGTCGCCAGAGTCATCTAGCGGCAGACTTCAAATTCACGTGCTCCTTAGCGCATTCTAAAATAGAATAGGTAGCAGGAGAAGTCTATTTCAAAAGAAGTCTATCTATGGTATTACCAAAATTTTCATACTTACCGTACATTTTAAATAAAATCATTTACACGAAATGCTGCTAAATGAATTGACTGTATAAACATATGGTATTACATTTGCCTGACCTTCTCAAGCGTTGACGAACTTTTGTGTTTTAGATTACGTGATTAATGGTGCATTTAGACTTTTATGTGTTATGATAGGTGGTAAGAAATTATTAGGTCTTATAGTATTTTCGAAGATGGTTTGAAAAACTCCATTATAAAAGTTACGAACGCATTTAGGATAGACGAAGGAAAGTAATTAAAACAATTTGTGAAACAAAATACTTGACTTAATATTATCGTTGTTATATTCCAAATGCAATGGCGACATGTGTAAATTGTTCATGTACAGTCACTTACAATAATAAATGCAGGTTGGAGTTATAGGAAATGTTTCCTTGAGGAGAATTGTTTCTCTGTACGCCTAATAGTTAGACAACCAACATGACAGTACAAATATGCGTGAAAATATGGCATGCCAGGATATTCCTCCATTTGGAGCAAGAAGAAGAACATCATTTAGAGAACCACGAGATAGATAGGGAGAAATTCCATTCGCGTTAAGTTCTAAGAGATAGGAATTAATGCCAATAAAACGAAAATACTAATATGGATATCATGCAGGAATGATCATTATGCAATGCAACACAACTTGTACAAACACACACAGAGAGATAGAGAGAGAGGGGAGAAAGAATAGCCTTTTCAAAGGATTTGCTTTTATATTTAGAACCGCAAACACTTCTCCTTACCTTCTCCATTTCTCTCTTTCTCTCTTTCCAGAGAAAGAGATAGACAAAGGGAGGGAGAGAGAGAGAGAATTTACATATACAGACATAAACGAACAAAACAGAGAGAAAGAGAACTAAAGAAAGAGACAAACACGATAAGATCTAAGAAAAGAGAAATGCTAGGGAAAGTGATATTAACCATGAAATAATTTCATTGATGTAGTACGATCACACACATACTTATTAATCTTTCGACTGTCCAATGATTTGAATTTAGCAGTCACGGTATCATTCTTATACAAATATATTTTTAAAAAAGTCGTGGCTTAACTGGGAATCGAATCTAGACCTACAGACTGAAATTCACACAAGTTAACCACTATACTACATCAGACTTAGTTCCCTACTTACTAAGATCGTGTTATAATTGTATTTGGCAGCGTCAGAAGAAAATAAATTCACGCCAGTGGCTTGGGAAAGTCGTATTCAGTACTTTGTATGTCTACTTAGTAGCTTTTGCAAGGTCACACTCAGTTAGACGTAATAGTGCAGACAGTTTGAATGCTTGCTCGCAAATTCTACTCTTTAGTCATTTCATGAAAAGAAGTTACTATTGTCTTATTGACTAGCGGGAAGAGTATTCTAGTCCTAACCAGGATTCGAACGTATGTTACTTTCGCGTTGATTTAGAAAGCAAACGCCTTAACCATGAGCCATTCTTATACATCTAAGAAGACGTTGCACAGATTTGACTTATTAAAACACTATCAGATTGAGGTCCATATGCAGAGTTGTTCCGCGGGATACCCACGAGATACTTAAGAAGCACTCAACTATTTTGTCATGCACTTTCCACCCGCAATTTTTTTCCCCAACTACTTTTTTTTGTATTGTATGCGATTTTCCATTCGGGATTGGTCATTATGTTGACAATGAAGAAGTTATGTCTTTGCTTAGTGTTCTTATCTTGGTCTAATGGCTAATGTATCGAAAAGCTGATCCTGAGGTCGTGGGATCGAATCCTGGCGTGGTTACGTTTACATTTTAAAATAAAAAAAAAACGTTTTCTTCTTTTCTTATGTATATACTCATTCGGAAATTTAATAAAATTAGTGACCAAGGGCACGTGTAGGTTAGGTAAGTGAGGTTCCGTGTTTTTATTGCACACACGAAAGGAGAAAGTTAGTTGGGAAAATACAAAATGTGGTTGGGGAAAAAACTTGCGTCTCTCGGAGCTGAAACAGTCCCGTAGCTTTCACTCAACACTAGGGGTTACTTGAGTAGTATCTCAATACAGAAAGCTCTATTAAGGTAGGGTCATTCTCGCGCAGGCGCATTACTCCTTAACCGTAAATAAAACTTACAAGCAGAGCAGGACTCTTGATCGAATCCTGGTGTGATTCTCTTTGTTTTTTTTTAAAGAAAAATAATTTTTCTCTTTTATTGGAAAATTTAATAAGATTAGTTACTAAGGCCGCGTGGAGGCTAGGTAAGTCAAGTACGGTGTTTTCTTTATTGTACACGCGATTAAATAGTGTTTTGTCAGACTTTCGAAAATAGGACTTTCTATGTTCAGTTATTTTAGGGAGCCTCAAGCTTCTCTAGGCTCAGCTCAGGTACTCGCAAGTTTAAAGAAATAAAGAGGAAACAGAAAGTACTGTATTTAGACATCATCACTTTATGGAATGGATAATGTATTAATGTGTATAATATAGTTCAATAAGTTCAAACATTAAAAACGTGTTTATAAAAACAACTAACTAGTTAAAGCACATCACTGAAAAAAAAAGTTCTTTTCGATTGTAAGTGATATTCAAGAAATTATTGCCATAACACATGCCCCCTCTTGAATAATTTATAAATCTTTTTCTCTAGAAGCTAAGCAACCCATCAGACGAAAGAATGGATGTCATTTTCCGACTCCTCATTGTTTGTTTAGTAAAATTAATTGGTTCCCCAAATTTTGCCAAAACCTTCCGTTTTTCTAGGTGAGACATATCAATCAAGAACAAAAACAGTAGTAGCATGGACTGTCTGAATTTGCTATGACCATTCAGTATAACCTTTCATTTGAGCGTTTTGCTTTGTTTGCATTGTGGCGCAATGCGTTGGAACGCGTTTCTTATCGATTTTCATATTTTTAACAGAGGCAGTTCGAATCCGTATCGCAGAAACCCTTTTTTTTAATTTTCACGAAACGCAATAGTAATGTAATATTAATAGTTTTTATAGCTCAATTTAACAGTTTTAATTTACATTTTATATTCCGTGATAGCAGAGTTATAGAAAAAGGGATCTTATAATACCTCTCAGTCCGTTCGTCCGTCCATGTGTAGAAATGAAATATCAAAAACCACAAAGTGTAGAGAGGTACTTGATGTGTTGTTGCATAGTTATTCGCTAGACTAGCTCTAGACCAAGAGATAAAACAGATGTATTTACCCTAGAGATCCCAAAAGCGCCGTTCTGAAATTTGGAAAGCATGTCCCCTATGTAATTAAAATATGACAGTCGTAGTAAAAAGTGGGGGTATGATATATGACCGTCATGCCATATTTACATTCAAATAGTAAAGCTGTTGTAACTTCTCTTTGGTTAATCGTAGAGCCTGACTTTTTTCTTTGAATTGTAGATAATGTAACGGTAAAGAAACTCCATTATGACACATTTTAGCATAACATGTACTATTTTATCGGTTTCTGAATGTCGAACTTCCGAAATTCATATTTTTAGGATACGCTGAGGCACGACAACGGCTTTCACTTCTCAACAGTTTGACACTGAGTCAATTTCCGTGTATTCTAGGATGTAACCTTGAAATATCACCTTTCGTTTAAGTTGCAGTGAGGATTAAGGAGGTAATTGTTTTCCTAATTGTTAGAATAGTAACGTGTAATGTACCAGCTTCTCCACAAAGGCAGGCAGACTCAAAAGCATACAGGGGACCCGAGGCGCCCTGTTGCCAAAATGGGGCTTACCCAAACCTCATATAACGTGGTCAAACCTACCTGCGAGACAAGCCTACATTACGCCACAGGAGAGAGCATATAACGATAGGAAACCGCTATCGTACCTGAAGACAGAGAGGGTACCTATCCAGCAGCACACTGCTTCAACCAGAAACCATCAAAGACAGAACACACACTAGTCTAATACCACGAAGCATGCATGGAAGAAGCCCGAAAGAAGTGCCAAAACGCAGAAAGTCGAAAAAAACAGAAGACTGAAACACGAAGGAAAAGGCCCCAAACGGAGGGGAACGCAGGCGAGAACATCCCGCAGCAAAACAGAACACAAAACGCAATTTTAGTGACCTAACGCAACTAGGCCCAAAAAGAATACAAGGCTCAACATAGCCGCGAACTAGTTAACATTTATCACGAAATTTAGATGAATAAACTGATTTGACTATTCAATAATGTTTGTAGAAGCACTGAATCAGAATATCAAACTTAAACTTCATCTGAAATTACTTTTTAACATACACATGAAATAACACTTCGCGGACTAAAATGGTGAAAGGTTGGTTACCTTTACAGCAATACCACCGTGATGGTGAACTACCTGCTTGTTAATAAAACCCTTGATACAAGGAGTATCTGGTAAAATGTAATTTATTTTTACGTAAAAATGACAAACGCAATGCAAAAAGACTGATTGCTGAATTTCGTGGGAGAAAAAGTTTCTGAAGAGAATCTTTAGAACAAAAAATGAGTTTTAAAGATACTGATAATAAATGGTAAATTAATTATTTACAGAAAAGCTCTGCCTAAGAACAGAGACAAGATTTGACACACTTATTTTTTCCAAAATATTAGGTTACTTTTACTTTCCAAATTTGGTAGACAAAATTTCCACAATTACCGAAACATAAAATTTCTTTCTACGAAAATAATTTATTTACAAATATAGCGACTGGGCAGAAATTCAATTTAATGTTTCAAAATCATTGTTAAACATTTCGTATGTATTTCCAATTTTTGAACTTCACACAACCTAACCTCCGTTCTGATAATACAAACGTGATATACTATAGCTAGGTTAGGTATAAATTTACAGGACGAATTTCCATGAGCGAACTGGCTTGCGGTTTACGAACGCAACGAAGAAGCATTGAACTTTCTGATTATCGAAATAAAACATTGTGAATCGTTAAATCTTACGTTTACTAAGACGGACATACTGTAGAAATTACGTGCAATTTAAATCATAGCAGTTCCGAAAAAATGCTGAGTGGGAAAATAACGTGCATTTCAAATGTCGCATCAGCTATAGTGCAAGGTAGAACATTCAACATATACGAACCAAATTTTTACGTGCTGAAATTTCGCTACCTAAATGTAGGTGAAACAGACTTGGGTTTCTGAGAGAGAAAGAGGAATTTTAAGACGTTAACCATATCTACCTGCTAGTAAACCGACCCTCGGCGCCTGTCAAACTAAGCGGACATTACTACTTCATACATGCTTCCACCAAACCCACAAATAACTAACATCCTGAAGGTGCACTAAATCACTTTTACACACACACACTGAAGAAAAAGGGGCTTAGAACCACAACTGATATATTTAATTTTATTTTAAAACAGAAGATTTAACCACTGCACACCACATATATCACAGAAATCATCTCACACTCTGATGAACCACACAAAAACTTCTCGTTACACACTTCCAGGGGCATCCATTATGGACGATGCAAAACGCCTACTTCAAAATTCAAATCTCAGCTTCTACTCTGAAGAATATAGCTTCTCAAAGTTGATAACATTCATCAGTCGAGGCTGCTTTATGTATTAATAAACTTTCCAAAAACGGGGCTGCGTTATAAGTTTGCTTTAAATATAATTTTCGAAGGCAGACGTTTTTAGTGCAGCTTTTCTACGTCGACAGCCATAGTTGAACGACTGACTTGCCTCATCCAATGAGAGAAGTGGATCGAAATAGACAACAAGGAGTGAAAGGGGTGTGTGGCTTAACCAACTAAAATCTCAACGTAATAAAACAACAATCAGATCCTTCTATTTGTTTTTGGAGATTTTAAACGAAAGAAAAATTGTTGAAGATATAAGGCAATAAAATATGCAAAGAATTATTAAGTAATAAAATGAAGAAACAATAAAAATAAAATCACGCCAATACAACAATGAAAGAGAAGATCTGAATGGCTCGGTTTCATTGTCATCTGGACAAATAAAACACTTTGAAGAAAGCCGAAGATGAAAGAATATCGCCGACAAAGCACGAGCAAAAAAGAAAAGGAAGAACTGAACTGACATTGTTTTTCATAGGTTGCCGCGCACTGACCGATGCACTATCGGAAGTGTTCTTTGCTAGAATTCGATTCTAGAATGACTACTTCTTTCGTATAGTCTATTTCACTAACAGATTTTAACTAAACTCACTGAAGTTAACAAACTGAATATTCTGATGAAAATTTTCTCATAAGATCATATACGTAAATAATATTTACTTCGTATGATTCACGCAATGTGACTAAAGTGGTGGAACACCATTCTTCCGTCATTTCTCCTACGAAACTTGCAGATGTATGTCACATTGGAACTCACGTGTTTTTGCATAATATTGTTCAACTTTGAAGTATACATAAGAGTCAAGTTCGAAAGCAATATTACAATTAGCATGCGTTCATTTAGATTAAATAACATAATTTTGTACTTTCAATGATTGATTCTACGTTGCCTAACTTTGATTATTACATTATGAATATGATCGTGGATATTTGATTTTAGAATAAAAAATAAACAACGGTTGGACTTTTAACAATTTCGTTTCATTCGAAACTTGCCTCTTTTAGCTTAGGACCATCACGTCTAAATTACGCTGTTCTTCAGGAATAAGATAGAGACACCATCCCGGTATTCATCAGAAACCGAGGAAAATACTAAAACAGCTTAGTAAGGCTGGCTCAAATCTCGTGCTTTCTTATTGTCGATCCAAGAGTCCCGAAAATTATCCACTGGACCGCTAGGCCCGGGTGACTGGGATTATAATGAGATATATCTGTTTTTAGTCATTTATATAATGGATCCCTGAATTTAAAGTTTTTGCAATTGGTTTGGGATAGAATACTCAGGAAGAATCAATTCTAAGAGGATTTAGATTTTAGAACTGGGGAAAAATTATATTCTTCTGGAGTAGATTTTATTCAACTGACCTGAGTACTACTTCGAATAATAAATTTATATTTTTTTAATTGTAGGCATAAAATATATTTACCATTAGAGATAAAAACAACGAATTCTAAACATAAAGAATCAACTTGAAAAGTACAATTAGATATCATTTAAATAAATAAATCAAAACACTTTAATATAATTAATTACATCAAAGATTCGTATTTCTGTGCACCGATTCAAGCTTTATCTATTTTTTCGTATTAGAATTCAAGTTACTGCTGAATTTAACTTTGCTTAAAATTTAAATAGAAAATGAATACAAAGTTAAATATTAAACAGGGAAATTGCATATCAGGAGGACAGAAGCAAAGGGATACAAGAGATATCGACGAATTAAAGAAAATGGAGGTAATCTTTTATATATAACCCACAATATGTGTGACAAAAAATTATAATATTTTGTACAAAGAAACCTTGGACGTTAATGTCCAAGTTCAAAATATAATTTCGTGTCACTTCGTATTATAGGCCTCTATAAAAGATTACTTCGAATTTTTTTTTATTTGTTACTGTCACTTGTAAGCTTTCTAGAGTCAATATGTAATGCATTTTCTCGATACGAGTTGACTGGTGCAAATAATTGTAAATGTAAGGCCCCCTTATAAGCTCTTGTACTAAACATACTATATAGAGAGTGTTCTTGATAATACCAACCTTCAATGCAAGCTGTAACGCTTTCTCCTTTGGTGATTCAGAATTCTCCTTGTGTTTTCCGTCTAAAACAACATCTTGTTCTAGCAGTTGTTGTATCTGAAGATATGCCCACAACTTCTCTAAGAAACCCATTTTATGTGTAGTGTTCGTGTTAACAGGTGGAGAACATGGAACGCAAGGCACGACAATGATAACCGTGTCATCCATGAACATTTCAATTGCACCTTTGGATGACACCGCATTCACTTCTGCACTAAAGTCAGTTTTGTCTTTGTGTGCAAGTTTCCCAGCAACTACAAGCTCAGTGCCATAGAAATAGGTGGGGAAGTTTTGATTTGTGATTGTTCTCTCAGGCACCTGAAACAAAAAAATAAGAACAAGAAGATAATATCAAACAGAATTCTAACTAAACAGCAAACTGCTTAGTCAACTCCACATATGATAATGTACCTTGGAAACATTAGCAGGCATGATTGCAGTATACCTTACAACATGTCACATCCTTTCCTTGTTTTTAACCCATTTTTTCACTGATAATTTTTTTTTACATTAAGAATCGTGTGATTATATAATCTGTATTTTTTGATGAATATTATGGCAACACTGTTTATATGTCTTGTGTTTTTTTCTCTGATCTTTGTATGATCCTTTACACACATCTACTCCTTTCTACATCTAATTTACCTTTTTTTTCTATGAACTAATATGTTTCGATCTATAACATCACCATATTTTCTTATATTTTAACTCCTGTATCTCCCATACTTTGCCAACACTGTAGGACGGGATTTCAAAAGTTTCCTACGTTAGACAATTTATAATCATTAGTAGGTAATGCCATTTAAATAAAATCAACTTTCAGCTGAGTTGGTAACACTGGTTGACACATATGAATATTCTTTACGACTATGAGTAAAGTGTTTAGTGGATCTGATGTTGCGAAAGTTTCAGCCCGATTCCTTTAATCAGTTCGAGTACACCAACATTTAAAGTAAGATTTTGTACTTCCTTCTTCACTACAAATTATTATTATTTTGTATTTCTTCTCTTTCTTTCTCTTCTGTTGTTTTGACTCTCAGCAGCTAAAAAAATGGATTTCCATGTCTTTTCCATTCCTCTATCAATTTCATATTATTTGATTAGAAATCTAAATTAGCAACTTGAGATGTTCCCTTTGTTTTTTTGTCATTTCCCCTACAATTGAGCTCGCACCTATATGACAAAATTTTCTGTGCATACACACAGGAACACATCTAGAACAGGAATAGAACCCCATTAAATTTCCAAATATGCGCAGAATATAGGAATATTTCTTGAATGCGTTTCATAGAATGTTAAAAGGATATTCCAGGTATAGATTTTCGGAATATCCCTAGGAAAGTTGCCGATACAGACTCCACTCTGAAAAAGTGCACTCAGCTCTCGTTCATCACGTACAACATGGTGGTCATATAGTGAAACACGCATCGCTTTGCCTTCCAGGCAGGAAGATTATTTTAAATTAATAAACTTGTGATAGTAACATTATTTACGGTAAAGACAAATTTATATATCTTGTAAGTCAATTTGATAAGTAACTTATTGATTCCAAGTTACAAGAATAGAAGAAGCAGTTACTCAGTGTAAATTACTATGCCTCGGAGGAAGGTTCAACACTCTATATACTGTGTGTTGTATAATGATATTATGTGAAGGTGTGAAGTAATGTGACATTCCAGTCCAAATTTATTATTCGAGAGAAAACCTAATAGGTATGGGTGAAAATAGCTGATGCAACTGGATCACGGAAGCTGCAACTTTGGACTTCCACAGTATCCTTTATTTCGAGAATCGCGTCGCGAACCGCAAACAAAAAGAGAATAAAGGAAATAATTCACTAAATGGGCACTAGAATATTTTTATTTAAATTAAGTAGTTGGAAAATGTAATTTACTTGTATTTCACCTTACATTTTAGTTGTTATAATATATATGTTATTGTTTCTTTTAATAATTTCCTTGCATTTTCGGTTTGCATGCTTCCATTAACTTATTTAAATTTAAGTATCCTTCAGATAGTCGTAATGATAGTGGTAGTGATCTATACATTGTGGGAAAGAGTTGAGTATAATATTTTTTCAATCGCCCGAATAGGCTGAACCGTAACCACTGGAAAAGAGGGTATGTTTGCCGAAACCTGAACCACTAATCCACGTGAGTGCGACTATGTTCAGTGTGACTACATATATACTATAGTCCTTTAAGATTCCTTACGGGTTCTCTTTATATGGTCTCACATTTGTCCGCAAACTGATGACAAATGTTCGTTGTAGGATGGAACACAGATTTTCTAGGGTTCATCCAACAACAGTCATCATTAAATTGTAGACAGAAATTAGACGAGTGCAAGTAAATATTAATAACGCCTTTACTGACTTTGTGGCTTAGCTCTACTTACGTCACTAAATCCCTCAATTATCTGATATCCCGTGAATCGAACGAGACTATTGAATCGACTGAGCCAAGACTGGTTGCTCCTTGGCAACTTATTTGATTCTGGCTTCTCTCAGACGACTTCAATGTAATTTTAGTGTCTCGTATATTTTATTTTTTATTATTTGTTCATTACTTATAGTAGCTTTTAAGAATCTAGACAATAAATGGGTGAAGAGATAGATACTTCTAGCACTTGAACTCGATTCAAGGCATCAAGCATCTGATATAAGTAAGATCTTTGGGTAATAAGTAATCATTCCATTCCCAGACGCTTCGAAATTGCAATATAATAACAGGATCTAATTCAAATAGAATTAAAGTGATACTAACACGAACACACATGTATTACTGATTAGAACATGAATCCATACCACCTGCAAGATGAACGATCTCAGAATTTATCGACAAATACACAGGAAATCTAGTGATAGTAATCAAATACACGTATCAATTTATTAGTACGTCCGCAGAGCCGAATCTCTTAAAGACTTTAACACCTATATCTAAGTTGTGAGCAGAAGACCGACCAACATCCCACGCAAATATGAGGCAGAGTCGATAAACAATATTTAATTATCTATGAGTGATTCCGACTACATCGGATATACGTAATATGTCACCGAGGTCAAATAAAATCATTACCTCCGCTTGAGAATCCTTCCTTTGCACAAGTTCCACAACCTAATTTCATCATCTTTCCAGTCAATGACCCAATCAATAATGCCAATAAATACCCATGACATATATCCATCTTCACCCAGTCTTATTCGGACATCCCGTGTTCATTCCAGCGCGATTCATAGTTGAGTGAACCGAGTTCTTTGTGAGAAACTGTTCGTTTTGACATCTTCGTGGACTTCGCCAGAAATCCGCTATTTCTGAGTTAGTTCTAAGAACATTTTGAACTTACAGTTTCAGATATGAGACTTGTTTCAGATATTTGTGGCGCTGATTTAATTAGTAGATCTATTCAATGACTCTTTGTGTTGTGCTTCGCAGCTAGAAATGATCTACGAACTTAGTGCTACTTGGGCTCAGTGCATATTTAGTGAACAGACTTGATTATTGTTAGCCCAGCTCACACTGCATCCAAGTCGTCATTTCGAACTCTGAACTTCACATCTCAAGTGAGTTGGCACTGGTTTTTATCCTTTGGTATGATTGATGTTACAAGGGAATTGGAACAATTATTGGTAAGACACATTAGTTATAAGATTTTAGATTTTGTAAATAAAGAGCTTCGTGCCAGCTTGTTCTTGGCCTAAAAACGCAGAAACACCACTTAGAGTATTTATGTTTTTATTCCTTAACCTGAACCACCTGTTCCTTGCTTAGAAATTAGGGAGTATAATTAGTGACTTAAATTTCTGCCGTAGCTCAGTGGAAACCAGATATTGGACTGTGTTACGGGGGCGCTACCTCTCAATCCCCCCTCCAATGGCCTATTTCTAGATAATACAACAAATCACTGTACAAATTCTAAGAAGACTCCCACGTAGCTTCTGACGGTAATCTGAAGGAAGTTTACGCGTCGCTACTTCTCCTCAAAACCTTCTGTGAGTCTATCAATGGGGTTGTTCACTACCAAACTTTTCCGATAGTGGCAGCACGAGCACTCGCACCCTTCGCTTTCCACTTCTATTTTGTTCTTCCGTAAGAATAGCATTGCAAGAACGAAGGTTTATTTACAATTTTCCTCGAAATATTATTTTATTGTATTGACGTTTATTTCTCACGTTCAAATCGTGAAGAAAAACATTTCAAGAATCCTTTCCATCCAAAAATGGCTTCTGAATACTCAACATGGACTCTAAAATATCTTAAAGAAAAATTGAGTAGACGAGGTGCTCTGGTTGTAATGTAAATTTGATGAAATGTTGAGTAGAGATTACGAGGGCATGGCGATCACTCAAAAACAACGTGCACTGTGATTACGAAAGCTCGTTTGTTTCTCCGTACACAAATTGTGTATTACCAGTATTGTTCTCTATTCCTCTTTTTTAGTATATAGAAAAAGGGTTAAACCCAGCGACATACGCTCAATGGTTACCTAGCACTCTAGTAGTAGGGGCAATGATGATGCGACAATATCCGGTAATTTATATATGAATTTTAACACCATTATATGAGCAGGGGCAATAGCGAACAGGGTTATCTCCTAGGATTTTATTTAGGGGATGCAAGTAGAGTTGGAAAAATTTCTATCAATTTTAAACCGTAAACATTTTTAATTGAAAAGTGTGTTTGAGAATTTGTGGGTGACACCCTCCTTTTTTGTGGGGATATAGCAGAATCCTGATAGCGAACTTTCAATTTTGATGTTCTTATATCCCCGTTCACTCCTTGTGTTGTACCAAAGTTTATATTATAAACGCCACATCATAAAACACTATTAAATGAGGAAATTTAGTTACGAGTCCATTTTTACATTACAAACTTATATGTAATATTCTCCGCGTAACTTAAAGGCCTATTAGCGATTTTGTTCATCGGTTAATGCTTTACGCAAATATACTTGTACATGCCCTTATACATTATGTGCAGAGTCAATTCAAACATTACCGAGAGTGTATGTTATGTGCACTGATTCTGTTAACCTTCATGTGGGGGGGGGTCACCTCCCAAATTCTCGAGTACACCCCCAACTTAAAAATTTTACGGTCAAAAATTGATAGAAACCGTGCAAAATTCCACTTACATCCTCCCAAGTTTGACTTTACACCCTTCCAAACTGAAAATCCTAGTGGAATCGGCAATGTCGACAGCAGTAGCCGTTTGGTGTGAGGTGTCAGGCCAGTGTCTCCAAAGTTCTGGGATCAAACACCGGTTGGGACATGTATGCTTGTAGATGTTAGACACCTAACAGCTAACGCAATCGAGACGGGCCGAAATCATTAGTTACTAAAATTGCTCAAAATGCATAATCTGCTTAAGATTTACAAATCCACCGTTCGCTTTTGTCCCTGCTCATAACTCAGTTTCATTACCACCTCCTCTTCGGTATCCATTGAGTTAATAAATAGTAGTTTGTAGAGAACAGTAATACACAATTTGTGCGGTAATCACAATAACGTGGTTTTGTGATTGAATTCGCCATTTCCTCAGAACATTTAACGAAATTATGCATTGAACAAGAGATATCACTGGTGAGGAAAACGATTAGGTAGTCCTATATATTGCAATTGTGCAAACCATACTTATAGGGCATATATTTACTCGAGCTTCTGGGGGGTGACACCCCTCAAATAGGGTTGGCAGAACCACTGCACACAACATACACTCTCGGTAATGTTTGTATTGACTCTCTGCACATAATGTGTTAAAGCGTGTACAAGTATATTTGCGTAAAGCACTGAGAGAAGAACAAAATAGCTAATGGGTCTTTAAGTTATGCGGAGGAAATGATCTATAAATTTCTAATCTTAAAAATGGACTCGTAAGTAAGTTTCCTCATTTAATGGCGCTTTATAATGTAAGTGCACGGATATAAGTATATCAAAATGGAAACTTCGCTATCAGGATTCTGCTATATCCCCCCAGAAAAGTAGGGTATCACCCACAAATTCTCAAGTACACCTCCAAATTAAAAATATATATATATATATATTTACGGTTTAAAATTGATAGAATTTTTTCCAACTCTACTTGCATCCCCTAAATAAAATCCTAGGAGATAACCTGTTCGTTATTGCCCCTGCTCATATAAAGGTGTTAAAATTCATATATGAATCACTGGATATTATCGCATTATCATAGCCCCTACTGCTAGAGTACTAGGTAAACATTGAGCGCATGTCTCTGTGTATAACTCTTTTTCTATATACTAAAAAAAGGGGTAATAGAGAACAATACCGGTAATACACAATTTGAAAAAAAAAAAAACGAGATTTCGTAATCACAGTTAACGTTGTTTCTGAGTGACCGCCATTGCCCTCGTAATCTCGACTCAACATTTTATCTTAGACTGGGCAATATAAAAACAAAGTTTACTAAAAGTTTTTCTTTTATATATTTCATCAAAGTTACATTACAACCAGAGCACCTCGTCTGCTCTATTTCTCTTTAAGAGATTTTAGAGTCCATGTTGAGTATTCAGAAGCAATTCTTGGATCGAAAGGATTCTTGAAATATTTTTCTTCACGATTCGAACGTGAGAATTAAACGCCAATAGAATGAAATAATATTTAAAGGATAATTATAAATAAACCTTCCTTACAGCAATGCTATTCTTATAGAAGAACAAAATAGAAGCGGAAAGCGAAGGGTCCGAGTGCTGGTGCTGCCACTTACAATTAGCTTTTACTAAACAACCCCATTTGCTATTAAGCGTTTTGTTATAACACATTATCTTCTTCTTAAGACATCTGAAGATGTGTAATCAGGTTTTAACCACGATTTGTAACAGAACAAATCAGTAGTAGTTATGTTATCACTAAGCTATCCCTTAGAATATTATGTTTTTTGCACATGTGCGTTGTAATCCTGAAACAACAGGAGCTCGACCTTAACGAAAACCTGAAAAGGATGCAGTGTATACAGGATACATTGTGGGGCTTAGAAGCGAAAGATGGAATCTCCACTCCAGAAAATTTTACGGGAGAGTCAAAAGAAAACTTATGGTGATAAATATAATAGCATTTGGACTTTTTTCCTGTGTTTCCTACCCAGGAACTACAAAATGCGCAAAGAATTAGGGCTTTACCTTCATTAGACACTTTAATGTATACAATTTCATCAAAATCTCTTCTTCTAAAAAAAGAATGTAGATTGCAGTTTTGCTTCTAAGCCCCAGAATTATCTAAACTGATGCAGTGTTCCTCGTCATTTACAGTTCCAGTACCGGGAACTAGTGGACTTACGTCATAGTATTGGTTTCTCAGACTATTACGATTTCCAAACCAGTCTTCACTTTTAATAATACACATTTAAGCAGAAAACGTTTGTGGAATTCATCCCACCAGAACTCTTCCATCTGACTTTCAGATAAAGGTTCACTACTCGTCGCTCTACAGAAGGTGTTATCAGTTTATTGATTTTCTGAGTTACGTAAAGTTGCCCACATCTGAAAATTTGAGTATACTGATGTGGGTGGTCCTTAACGTTTCTATTTAACTATCATATCTATGACTCGAAAGCTTAAATAGCTAAGAAATTTCGGTAACGGATTTATTAAACGTGCCTCTTTAGTAGGGTGCGCCCAATTCTTTCTTTTTCAGATACTGGGGTTCGAATTGTCATCAAAAGTTGTGCATTGGTACCAAATAAAGCCATGCCAAATATGACCGTCCTAAAACAATATTTAACCGGGCCCCTGGACCCCTAAAGGGCCCAATTGTTTCTTGCAAAACAAGTAATAAAAATATGATACCAGTATCCACATTTTGGGGTTCGAGTAGTTATGAAAAGTTGTGCATTAGTACGAAATGAAGCCATGTCAAATATTGCACGTTTTGGCCGTTTTCAAAGCAAAATTTTCGCGGGCTCAATATTTTTTGATACGGCTGTGTTTCGGCGAACAAACATAACATAACATTCTACAACTTTTGCACACTTCTTAAAAGTAAATTTCTAAAACAAACTTTTTTCGACCATTTTCGCTCCACCTAATTTCTTTTAGACAGTTGAGTTTGAGTAAGATGCAAAAGTTGTAGAATGTATGTTATACTTGTTCGCCGAAACAAATCGGGAGCAAAAAACATTTAGCTGGGCCCAGGAGGCCCGCGAAAATGTCAGTTTTGAAAAGGGCCAAAAAAACGGTAGATTTTTTTTAGAAATTTGAGTTTGAGTAGCGTGCAAAAGTTGTAGAATGTTATGTTACGTTTGTTCGCCGAAACAGCCGGATCAAACAATATTTAGCCGAGCCCCGGAGCCCGAAGAAATGTTTGTTTCAAAACGGCCAAACAGGCCGTTTCAACAGGCAAAAAGGGCCACATTTGGGCATGGCTAAATTTCGTACCAATGCACAACTTTTCACAACTTCTTGAACCCAAACAGATGGAAACGTATCATATTTTTATTCCTTGTTTTGCAAAAAAACAATTGGGCCTTTTAGGGGTCATGGGGCCCGGTTAAATATTGTTTTAGGACGGCCATATTTAGCACCAATGCACAACTTTTGATAACGCGAACCCCAATATCTGAAAAACATTCGTCCCACCCTACTCTTTAGGCATCTCTACTTCAGGCCTGAATATAGTAAGGGAAGAGGATATGGAAGGTAGTGAAAGGAACTTACTTGAGGTACCATCCTGGTATTTACAAATGAATATGAGGACAATCCTGGAAAACCTCACTCAGAATGGTCGGCAGCGAGATTATTCAAAACTAGCAATACATGGTGGAATCAATATAGTTACAGTCAACCAATAGTGACCGGATATATTTTACAACGTAATGTACCAACATAAAATAAACAACCCCATGCACTTTACCTTGTCAGCTGGATATGTGAAAGTAACGTTAGCTAGTAAAGGGGAAGATATTCCAGCATAAAAATCTTTCAGTTGTAGACTAGAATCAGCTGCTTCATAAATCTTTCTGGCATAGCCATTGTTCTTCAGCGAAAGTCTCTTCAAGAAGTCATAATCAGCTCCAGTGCCGAAAGCAAGGCTGAAGATTGACACTCGATCAAATCTATTCCAGTAAGTGACTGTTTCTATAATTATGTTGGGATCAGTCACTCCAGCAGTTGGCTGGCCATCTGTTAGAAACACGATAACTGCTTCTGGTTTACGGGAATAGGTAAGAAATTTGAAGTGTCTACCAGCGCGGGCAATCTTCAATGATACATCAAGAGCGTCATAAATGTTGGTACCTAAAACAAGTAAAAAAAAAGTGTTACAATCTTAATTATTTTATACCTGCGTTACATTGATAGTAAGTCACAGTTTTGTCTTTATTTGGCAATACATTGTCTACTTAGCTACTGTTACAAAAGTGATGTTCTTCTTGTAGTGAGGCTTAGGATCGTTCCATTTTAGAAAGAAAAAAATGTACGTGTGTTCTTCAATGCCTGAGAATATCAGAACCACATTTAAAAATTGTCCTGCACTTAGCTCCTCCCGAGTGGCAATATTTCCAAGTTCCAACATGGCGGGAGACGTTCTTTTGCACGCGCAGCTATGTGCGGAAACCTGAATATCCCAAAACCCAGAAGAGCAAGAGAGCTGAATCAAAAACTGTTGTGTGATTTGAAGATTTGCAAGGACCTGTTCTCTAAGTGAATTCCTGTATTCTAAAAATTAGGTTGAAAAATGAGTAACTGTATAAAATTGGGTTTTGAAACTTTTCTTTCTTTGGTGAAGGAGCTGAGTATATGTTTAGGCGATGATGATTTTTTAATGTTTAGACCTACCATAAGAGTGTCTGCATGTAAACATTGGCGTTGAATCACACACTAAATGCCGGGTTTCGGGCTTAAATATCTTAAATGAGTTGTAACGTGCCAACTAACGAAGACACTGTACAGCTACGAAACGTCGCACACGGATTCAAATGGATTCAAACAGGAGACGCTGTGCTAAAGTTAAGCCATAATAAACCTGTAGAACATTTAACATGCGTGGAGAAAATACGTCAATAAAAAAGAAAAGCTGTATCAGAACAACACATACGGTGACAGAAATATAATTGCTCGTGAATTAAAATGATGGACCAGTGTTCTATATTCTTTTGAAAATATATAATAGCCCTATTACGGATCTACAGTGGTCACTAAGCCCTGCTTGCTCTCGAGAGACAGTCGCTCGTCATCTGACAGGAACGGTCAACAACAGCATCTAACCTAAAAGCTCATTATTTGCTATTCCGCCTATAAAAATTCACCAGCATTAACGGTACGCAATAATTAAACTCACCTGGACGTACTAAAGAAGAATACTCTCAAAAAACATATATCTCACAATGTCGGGGAATAATTTTTACCCAACTAGGACACGGAATTCGCTTCAAGTCCCACAAGAATCGTATGATTTCATAAGAGACATTCGAAAAAAGAAATAATGCTATACGCCAAAACTAACAACTGAACCTCGTTCGAATATCTTACGAATGCCCCAACTTACCACCTCCTATAAGAGGAGACCGACTCGCTCTTGAAAGTTTACTAGAACTGTAGTTTTATGTCTAAGGTAAACTTAAACCGCGCACTCTAAAATGTGGATAAATTTATTGACGTTAAACATTTTTTTTAAAATTTTTTATGATCACTGTACTGTCTCCTCATCAAATAATAATTAAAATACTTTGGATTCAGTTCAAGTGATTTAACGCTTAAGCCTGATCAATAAAACTTGCATCTTGAATATAAAACAAGAAACTCAGTGAAAAGACCCTTGTACTCTCGATACCCACTAACATAGAATTCTACTAACACTACGAATCAAATACTTTATATGAAAATATATTCGACACCTAATCAATTTCATTTTTACATTTTTATTTGAC
>JAGDQP010028639.1:7035-23991 GCA_022664845.1 Lepisma saccharinum | reverse complement strand
TCAAGTGCTGACGAAAGTATAAACGTCTCATTACATCTCTTCCATGAGCACAGCTCCTGGATCTGTTCTTCTGTCGCTTCTTATGGACGAAGTTTTTACATACTAATTTTAATACTTTAGTTTCCCTGGTGTGATTCTTTGGTAAAGCTCTGGCGCCGAACTGAGCGGGTCGGTAAAGAAATTACTTACTTTGGCGGTTGTTATTTATATGTCTAAAATAAAGAGAAACAAGGTAATTATTTGATCTAAATTTTCATGGTGTTGGGGGCCGCTGGTAAATCTATGCCCCGGGGCCTCGCTGCGCATAGTTACGCTCCTGCTGCAAAGTACGGTATGCTATTATATGAATAACTTAGGGATTAAGACTTAAATCAATAAACGGGCCACACAGCGATAATAATAAGCGTATAAAAATGAGTTATAACTGAAAATTTGGTTCATATTGGTTTAGACAATCGAGTTTAAATATTTGCTCTGATCTTTTGACACTGAACAGTCACTCCAGTTTTGCTAGGTAGAGCTCGCTGGTTCAAACACACATTAAAAATAGCTGTAATTTACATCTTAAACTGACTGTTTATTTAGGGCTACCATAGCGTCCTCTATACCTGTTTTATTTTCTAAAACAAGCAAATGTTTTGACTTTTCATACCAGTATCTTTCTATTGATCTAAACGTTGCATTTTAGTACACAGACAACAACAATCGTTTGGGGGAAAACATGACAAAATGTATAAAATTCGCATTCAAATGCAAAGAAAACAATATTATTCCTATTATTATGAAATTTCTATTGATAGTGTAATTAGAAAAGTGCATAATTTCTTTTCTGTATACATTTGCTGAGAAATAATTCATAGATATGATCCTAAAAACAAGACATGACTTGATAAGTTAATGTTATGACATTTTGTTATATGATAAGTTAATAAGAGGATAGTTTTTTGGCTGCCATTGCTTTACTTTCTTTAGTTTTATGTGCCAAAACTTCGGAGTTTGTGATTTCAGTTGTTAAATAATCACCCCCGCCATCTTGGTATGACCTGTCCATTAATTTACATGGGAATCGTTTTACTCGTCTTATGCCTCAGAAGTAGAATATTCAAATTCCGCTTTCATGAAATTTGCCTTGGTGGTTAGTTTGACTGTTGTAGAGTTTTAGTTTGTGAAGTTTCTTCAAATATATTATTAATAGTTTACCTTATAAATGACTATATGTCAATAGGAAATTATACTGTTCGTGTGTAAAATATTGAATTTCTATAAAACAGCATGAGTCAAAGAAAGCATGACGAAACACTAGGCGAAAACAGAAGTTAAAAACTACGCTCCTGAGATACATACGACTAGTAAAACAATTCCTATGTAAATCAATGGAAAGGTCATACCAAGATGGCGGGGTTGATCTACCGTTAAGATAGATAGATCAAAGCACCATTCAGCATGTTTTCCCTTTTGTGTATGGGGGGGGGGGGGGTAAGGAAACGCTTTTTAATGTCTGCCTATTTCTCAGAAGATAAATTATCGGACTTTGGACTCAAGAAATTGGACCATTTCTGGTTCATTTTCTAAAGCAGAGCTAAATATACTAACTAACCAAGTAAGTCTAATAACATTTAAACCATGTTTTCATAATGCTACTCGGGACGGGCGTAAGCCATAGTGCTGTTACCGCCCATACAATTAATTTTATCTTATCATAATGCTACTCAGCAGTGATTCGGCCAGACCCTCCTGCGGGGGGGTATCATCCTCCAAATTCCCAAGAACACCCCCAACTTTAATTGTTTTACGGTATAAAATAGATAGAAACGGTGCAAAGCTCCACTTACATCTTCCCAAACAGTAAATCCTGGCGGAATCCCTGATTCAGAGTAATTGACGTAAACAATTATGTTCTGATCGTATTCAGTAGGAATCCACAGAATATCTGTTACAAAATACGGTGAAATTATTTCTGTTCTCTAGATAGCTATAGTATAATTTGTTAATTATATACAGGGTGTTCCCGTAACAATGTCGCAAGCTTCAGGAAGAAAATGTTTGCATCAAGACAAAAAAAAAAGTTCCTTTGGAAACATTTCGAGTCATGTCTAGTTTCGGAGTTACAGGTACTCAAAGTCAGAACTGCATCGTCACAAACGACGTCATAGCTCGATACATAATGACGTAAGCGGTGTCGGCTTAGCAAATCACAATCGAAAGTAGTGCCCGATACATGCATGCAAGCAATGTTTATGATTGAGGGGGTGCCACATACCTAGGTAGACAACGTAAGAATTTTATTCTCAAGAAATTAAATAGCTCCTAAAGTTTACACCATTATGCCAAGGACGCACTGTATACTTTAACGATAAACCACACATAAAAAGTGAATCTGACAGTAATGACTTTCAATAAAACCTATGACTTACCTGTTAGCGGGATATTTGGAAGCCAAGAATCCTCCTGGCACCTGGGTGAGGAGGTACCCCCAGAAGAACGAAGAATCTACAGCACTTTCCACGCCTACAGACCAGTTGTATTTCAATCCCTAAACAGAAAGAAACAAAAGAAATTGTATGGTTACATTGTAAACTTAGTGAGCAATAAAGTCTACAATGCAAACACTTTAATTTGGCTTCAAAGTACGCCTTTTAATTAAAAGACTAACTTTGTTCAATATGTTATTTTTTGTCTAAGTATTGACCACAAATAAGATCAAGCATAATCTAAAATAAAGTTAAGAAGTATTGCATTAAGAAACATTGTTTATTTTTTATAAAGTAATTACTTAGCTGTTCTTGTCGACTTGATTTTAATTTTGAATGGATATTTTGACAAAGAATTGTTTATATTTCCTAGAGCTTATGAACTGCCTTTAGTACTCTCGCTATATGAACTTGAGTTTTACAAAAGAATGAAATATTTTAAATCGAGGAAAAGGGGAAAAAATATCTAACCTGACCAACGCTTGCGCTCGCTACCATTTTCTTAGCATTAATTGTCTATGAAGTGAAAGCAAGCAGGATGCCCGCGCTTGTTAACGTTCGGTACACAGTAATGTTGTTATCAAAAACAAAGATAAAATATGTGGCCTGATTGGGAATCAAACCCCAGCTAGTGATCCAATGCTCTACCACCTACGCTAAGCGGACAGCTGCCAGACAATGCTTTGAAATGTCTACAATCTCTGGTTAATAGATGCCACTGCTGTATGATGACGCTACTTCGATGATTCTTCACGGTGGCGATCCCTTCCTCTTTTTTTTTCAGTCTACCAAACACGTTCTTCATTTTAAGACAAAAATATCTACACTCCCTTTACAATATGGTGATTCCTAGTGAAGCATACATGCATGAAAAATACGGTATTTTATCCCATAAGGGTGACTTATTCACACGGTTCTCGCATGACTGTCTCTTTTGGAAACGCACAAAGCACTAAAGTAGCTTATGAATTCGTCACTTAGATATCATATCCGTTTATTACAGCATACGAAGCATGGTGCATTAACTTCTCACGCATCCAATGCTAGTTAGGGGAAAATGCAATTGTTACTTGCCAACTATGTTTTCTGTCACAGTTATATGACTTCCAAAATAGAAAATAATAATAAAAAGAAAATCAAACTTTTCTTTTAGCTCAGGCACCCTTGTGTTAATGCAGTACAAAAAGATTCTTGAGTTATAATTGTAGAAAAGAACAAAATATTTAGGGGAAGTTGGGGGATGGCACTGACAGGGGAATACTTTGATAAGGGTTTTAAGCCGGAAATAATGACGTCACACAGTCATTATTATGTTTATCTCTATTCCCATTTTGCTTTCCAAATGGATTCCTTTTCCTTCCTCCCTTTTCTGATTTTTGCTGTCCCCTAACCTTTTTCTGCTCTTTGTTTTGACTATTGATTTCTTTTATAGCCTTGTTTTCCCATTGCTCCATTTAGGATCCACAGTCATTTACTACGTCTCAATAGCTGAAGCGAAGTTTTGTTATTTGCTCGACTTTTCTTCAGTTTCCCTAAAAAAAAGTCTCTTTTCATGGTTGCCAGTGTTTGATAAATTTTAATCAAAGGGTCCCTACAAAAATTTTCGAGCCTTTATTTATATTAATTTTTAATATTTGGGAAGTGTTATTCATGAGAATGGTGATTGGTGTTTTGCAACCTGATGGTCCTTGGGCAAGGTCAGCCTATGGTGGTTTGCTATTTCCTATAGGCGGATCGAGATGGCGTCATAAGAAAATAAAACTATGTCCCATAATGTTTAACGAGTTCCTACCGGAAAGCAAATCCCGAATTCGTTGAAATGTCTCTCTAGTGACCAGGTTAAAAAGTTTCCAAATTAGGCCTATTCGTACTCTTGAGATCCAAATTCTTAATTTTAATAAAATATTCCTTACCGGTACCGAAATATCAAGGAAATTTTCATTAAATTTTATTATTTAATAGAAAGATACGTTAAATATGTAAAATTTTGTGTAAGTTGTCCTGTAAACACTGAAATTTGTAACTAAGAAATTCTTTTCTTTGCCAGTATTTCTTTATCGGATTTTAAAAGGAAGATAGCCACTTCTGAATACCAATCTTAGCTTAGTTGTCCTTCATAGAAAGAAAAATTCACATTTGTCCTCCATTTTTAACTTTTCTGTCCTCCACTGATAAAAAATGATATGGTAACCCTGGCCAAATCTAATTCATTATCGTATATCTATTGGCACAATACGTTTAGCTCCTAATTGCGTTTCGTTTGTAGTTAGTTATTCATTTACTGTGGCCATTACTCCAATGAGTTTATTAAGGGGTTTTGGTTCCATTTTTTCTAATAGAAGTTGAAATATACTTTATCCATATATTCAACGTAAACATAAGCCAAAAGTTAATGGAAAACATAGTCTAAACGTTACACGAAACTTAGCGTATAACCTGTGAGAATTTTGGGACTATACAGCAGTAAATAAGTATTGAAATTGTTGGGTGATGTTCTGAAGTAAACCCCAATCATCTTTAAAACACCTCTGAAAGCAATTAATTCTTTTAGTTTAGCAAACATCTGGAGTATCATGTCTGAGGAGCTACATGTGGCGGGCTTAACCTAGAGAGTGCTTCTCTAGTTCATAAATATAAGTTAAATAGAAACTAAGTGCTAGATCATAGACTAAAATCTGCTAGACTCCCGCAGTACTTACTTCCGTGACTGTACAAAAAATGTACACAATATGTCAAAAGTTGTTATAAATAAAATAAATGTATCTATCTCCATTTCGATATTCCTTTCGCAAGAAAGTGAGTTACTGATGATTTTTATTTTCTAATTCACTACAATACAGTAGCGTCTGGCAACCCTTGTACTAGGCAACACATCTTCTTTGTACTCCCTCGTATCCTTTCTCCACTTCATGTCGTCTGCTTTTTTCTCTTTTGCATTTTGCTGTATCATTATGTTCATTCTTTCCTCCCCTTTCATGCTTTGAAAGGCAGTTTGTTGCTCACAGATAGAGAAGAGAAATGCATTTTGTCAAAACCTTGGAAAAGAAACGTACGATAGGGAAAGCGGGAAGAAACGGTAGGAGTTTTACAATTGCAAGGCGATTTCATTGCTCGCAGTTACTTATCTTTATACAGGGAAAGGGAAGACTCTAAAATATGCCGAAATGTGCATATTCAATTTGTACCTCGCTTGTCAAATTTCGAACCAATCACATCGAATTTTCCAGTATTCTATTCAATTTTCAGCTCTGTTATACCGAGAATGATTATGTATTGTTTACTTCCGTCATGGTTAACATATCAAAGGATGTACACATCCAAAATTTGCCACTTCAGCGCAATTACTTTCGCAGATATCGATGATTTAAAAATCAAATTCCCTCTGTGAAGAGCAATGACCTCTATCTACTGGACTGACTGCTGCCATTGAAACTTTCATGATTATTTGAAGCCAGGGAACGGAGAGGACACTTAGCGCCATATTTATGAATCATTCCCAAGAGGTGGGTGGCTCCCAGGAGTATATAATTTCAATACCCCTGGGAGCCACCCACTATTGGGTGTGATTCATAAATATGGCCCTTAATCTCGCTTGTCCAATTCCAATCTAAACCAATATGGATCAAATTTTCGATTCTAACTCATATTTTTTTATACTTGATATTGCTGTGCGGTCCGTTTGGATTTATATCTTAATTCTTGCAAAAAAAAGAGTAAATATTATTTGTAGTTGCTCTTTTTATATGCAGAGTACGGTATATGATGATATTAATAACTCAGAAATTAAGTCTTAAATAAGAAAGGGGCGCACAGCGATAAGAAGCGTATAAAACTGAGTAAGAACTGAAAATTTGGTCCACAATGCATTAGGCTGGAAATGGACAAACGAGTTTAGATATGTGCTCTGGCGTTTATCTTTCAACACTAAGCACTCTCTTTGAACACAGTAATAATTTTTGTGTATTTGATTTTGTTGTTTTCTTGTCCAAAGAGAGTTGATAGGAACATTTTTTTTCAAGGTCCTTTAATATTTCTCAAAGAAAATTAATCTGGGAAAGGAGTTTCAATTTTTTTTACTTCCCTTCACGTTTAAAAAGGAAGGATAGGACATGTTTTTGTTCTTTCCTTTAAACAACGCCATGTTTTTTGCGTAGTGACCGAACAACCACGTCACAGGGCAAAGGGTAGGAACATGTGTGGATACAGTTGGGTTTGTTGATGGGGGAAGGTGGGGTTAGAGGGGACAAAAAGGTGCTGTCGATTATTTGTTTTTCATTTTGTCACTCCAATATAATGTATTAGTGACCGAATATTATATGACTGGTTTCAAAAGCACTATTATTGCAATCCATGTACAGTCACTTACAAAAGTAAATGTAGGTTGCAATTATAAGAAATAATAGTTCTTTTCTCCAGAAGAATTGTTTCACTGTGCGCCTAATAGTTAGACAACCAACATATGCGCGAAAACATGGAATACCAGGATATTCCTCCACTTGGAGGAAGAAAGTGAAGCCCTTCAGCATCATGTAGAGAACCACGAGAGAGTTAGGAAGATTCTTGTGTTGTTCAAACACACACACACACAGAAAGAATGGAAGATGACGGGGAGCGAAAAAAGAGACGAGAAAACAAGGAAAGAGGGAAAAATGGCGCAAGACATGGAAATAAATGGAATGTTAAAACTTATGAATACACAGTCTGCCCCTCTCCCTCTTTCTGTGTGTATGTTTGAACAAGACAAGAGTGGGATTTCTGCTTAACTCTCTCGTGGTTCTCTAAACGATGCTCAAGGACTAAATTTTTGTTTCTCCAAATGGATGAATATCCTGGCATCCCATGTTTTCGCGCATATTTGTACTGTCATGTTGGTTATCTAATTATTAGGCGTACAGTGAAACAATTCTCCTGGAGGAAAGAACTATCATTTCTTACAATTCCAACCTCCATTTACTTTTGTAAGTGACTGTACAACTCAGTAATTTCTCCCCCCCCCCCCTCTTTCTCTCTATTAACCTGTTCTCCCTCTCTATCTCCTCTCAACAATCCAAAATGTGGAGTAAAAAACAAAGAAGGCTTATCGTTTGGTAGCCGCAAAAAATACCCCAAAATACGTACGAATTAGGAAAGACTACGATGACGTGTCTATTCCCCAGATATCCTGGATCCGGATAGCCGAAACTCGGATCCGGATTCGCAGATCTGGATATCCGAAACACGAATCCGGATCCCTTTGGTCACCCCTAGTTAAAAGGCTAGAAGAAAACATGAACTACCCCTTCAATTTTAAGCGTGCAGGAATGTAAAAAAAAAAACGAAACTCCTTTCCCATATTCATTTGCTTTCAGACATAAAACATGTAGTTTAGACAAATTAAGGGCGAGAAGAAAACAATAACAATCAGATACACAACTATCTCTATAAAATATATTTTTCAAGATTCAGATCCATTGAATTAAATTGGCTCTATTTATGACCTCTTTTTATTTTCGGTTCAGACCGGGATGAGGTAGGCAAAACATGGTGAAGGTACTGGCCAGGGCCTTCACCGATTTCGGATCCGGGTTTCGGATATCCGGATGCTTTTGGATCCGGATCTGCTATCCCTAGTCAGAATTCCAGAGTCAGCAGTTTGGTTAGTGCCTAGAGAGACAAAACGGGCACTTTGTTTTATCTTAATAAAAGATACGAAATATCAGTAGGATTCGAACTCTTGACATCTTGTTTTCTGGTTTACGAAGGACATTTTCTTTACCACTGACTACTCGAGTCGACAAGCATACATTTATCATATCTAACGTAAGTGATGATCTTATCAGTTGTAGTGATAAATAATTATAATTAAAATGATAAGTGTGACATACTTCTTGGGAATTTGATGTATAACAAATCGAGAAACCGTAGTCGATGATCTAACACTGTAAACGGTCAGGAATTTTGACAAAATAATGCCACCAGCTTTTTCTAACATTGAAATTGGAGACGATTCTAGGCAGAATGATTCGCCATAGAAAATTATAAAAGAAGTTGCATCAACTGACGGTGCTGCCAACTAACAGATAGCGGAGAACTTTCGAGACTTTTACTTTCTGGATGTTGCTACAAGGAACATCCAAATCGAATTTCCCCTGACCATGTAAGAGGGACTTAGGAAGTTCATATCTGATACAATAATGTTATTCATTCAGTATTACATAGCCTTTTTGCGGGGAGAACACTTTCTCCCACCTTCTGCTGCACTACCAATGCCAACTTTATTGAAAGTTAAAAGGTATCAGCGAGTAATCCTCTTAAAATCATGTTTTCCTCACTCTTTCCTTGTTATTTATAATCAGAACAAGATATATATTTTGACAAATGTTACAGTGTTTTTCTTCTCCTCATATCGCTGAAGAATGAGGACTGATTTTCTTATAAGCGTACGTTGCTTGTGATTTGGGAAAGTAGCCAATTGAAACACGTTTTTATTACGTGTTCTACATGTAACGCGTATTTCAATTGGCTATTCACCCAATCGCACACACGTTGCAAGAATAGTAGCCCTGAATCATTACATCGTTGCAACATTTATGTAGAGCCTTTACCCATTCGCCATTGAAAACTTTTCCTCATGTACTTTTTTTTTTTTTTGCCTCTTCGGCCAAGATATGAAATTTTGCAATTCAATTGTCAATTCCAGACAAACTAGATGATTATCTTTAAAAGAATATGTTGAAATATAAGATTACAATATCTTTATGATCTCCAATTCACAAGATTTGAACGAATGAACTATACAAGGAGATATGACGACCTTAAGGCTGATTTTCATGAAAGCTTGCGTTGGTTGCGATTTGGATGAGTAGCTAATTGAAACACGTGTTTTATTGTAAGGCGAGTGTAACATAGTGTTTCAATTGGCTCTTCACTCAAATCGCAAGCAACGCAAGCTTTCATGAAAATCAGCCCTTAGAATCCAAGGGTTGTAAGTGACATTGTCGTAGAAAAAAATTGATATATCCTTTTTTATAAACCTGAAATATAAGGTACACAGAACGTTCGTATTTGGTACAAAGGCATATTAAGATCAAAAGCTTCTTAGCACAGAGTATGAATATTTTGTGTAACCAATACTTCGAGTTACACATGAAAGATTACATCGATATTTTTCTATTTTAATATCAGTTATATACCTTGGCTACTAGGGTTGACATATAGTATGAACTTTCTAAGAATTCCGTAACATGGCTACGGCGGGAATCGCTCTGCACGAGCATTTGAAACTTCGCCTCTTTTGGGAGTACCACGGAAAGAAAAAAAGATGTTGAAAATAGCTGTTTTTAAGGATTATTTAGATATAAATAAATATACTAACCTCTGTACTGTTGCCTATTTGTGATTGACGTTGTAATTTGGCCATGCCCATGTTACATCTCATACCGAAAGATATGATAAAACCTGAAACGAAATATATTAATTAAACTTTAATATACAAAAAAAGAACAAAAGATTTTAAAAAAAGTTGATACAACGTATGAGCTGTTCTCAATAAGCCCTTACATTAAGATGCCTTATTACTCACGACCTTTCGTTTGCAGATATTAGAACAACCCTCATAGTGTAATTTTTTAATAACTTAAATTTTTTAAGTTTGAAGTATGATTTGTTTGGAAAGTGACAAAGATAATATTTACGAATATGTATTAAATAAGGTATCGCACAGATTGAAAATGTTAAGAAATTTGAAAGCCTGAGCTATGACGTCATAATTTTGGAACCTTTTAAATTTCAGCTGAAAGAAACTTGAAACTTTCAAGTCTGAAGTAGATTTATAAGGTAAGCAAGAAAGTTCTGTCGCTTTTTCATCCATCACCTTCGAACATCGATATGTCACCTAAGACGTACCTGGAAGACCAAAAAATAGTCCCCATCAGCATCGAAAACCTTCTGCCAACGTTCTGGAAGGTCATGGATTCCATCACGGTAGAACTTGGTGGGCCGTGAAACGAAGAAGGTATGTTTCATTTTCATATTTATCTTATTGTAAACACATTTAAGAGAACTGTCTACTAAACTGTCAAAATTCCGAATTAGTTTTGTTGCTGCTGGGTTGTAATAGACACAATACAAAACAAATATTGTTATCTTGAAATCAGTGTTAGGTTAGGTTAGTTGAGATCAATTCGCAACATATTAAATCTAGCCTTCATGCTCAGTAAAATGCTTTAGGTTAGGATGAAGTGTGTAAAGCATTTATTAACAAAACAGGAAATATTTAGATTACCTCTTCAAATTATTTCGCAGCAGCAAATGCACCATTTTCCATATAGAGTGATCCTAACCCGATGACCCAACATTTGCTATGCGAGAAGAATACCAACTTCCATTATTATTTATTGATGTCGAAATGTACAGTCAGAGCCATAAGTTTTACTCAGTGGTAAAAGTTCTTTACCGAATAACTTTAGCATGGATAGATCGATCTCAATATAGTTTTCTGTTAGTTACAGAAAATTACGTTCTCTTTAAGTGACAAGAAGCTCAAATTGGTTTATCTATTTCAAAGGTATTCAAAGAAGAAATTTTAGACTAGGTAGGCTACAAACTTTTGGCTCTGGCTATACAGGTATTGGACAAAATAATGGAAACACTTGTCAAAAGTGGGACAACTGCCCTTGGTAACACTGAACACTGCGTAAATCTACCATCTCTAGTTTCTTGCAGGTAGGCTGGACTGCGCTAATAGTAGAGTGACAGTGTGGACGTTGTGGAGATGTGGTGAGTGACCAGTATGTCCAACTTGACGGAGTTTCAAAGAGGTCTAATTGTTAGTGCCCGTCTAGTCTAGAGCATCGGTGAGCAAAACAGCGACGTTATGTGGTGTAACACAAGGTACGGTCTCAAAAGTTAGACCGCATACACAGTGCACGGTAAAACAGGGTCGGCGAAGCACAATAGTGGTCCAAAGACGAATCTGCAGGATAGGGACCGCCGGGCCTGAAGTAAATTGTGACGTCGCAGAAGAAAAGAACAGCCGAGAAAGTGACTACAGGATTTAATCTGCACCTAAACACCCTGGTGTCATCCACAACAGTAAGGCGGAAACTGCATAAAATGGGTATCCATGGGCGTCTTGCTATTCCAAAACCCCTAATAACAGACAAGAATGCTCAAAGGTGACGTGTACGGTGCAATGTCCATAAAAACTGGACGCTGGAGAACTGGCAACGTGTCGTGTGCTCGAACGATTCATTCTTTACCCTCTTCTCCACCACTGGACGCATATTTGTCTGGCAAACACCCTCTCAAGCATACGATGTGGACTGTCGCCACTCGAGTGCCAAACACGGTGGCAGCTCTATTATGGCCTGGGAGCGCTATATCATGGTATTCGGCAGCCCCATTGTCACACTACACGGTTCGGTTACAGCAGCAGGGTATAGAGAACTCTTGGGTAACTAGGTCCACCCAATAGTGCAAACTTTATTTCCAGACTGGAATGCTATAGTCCAGGATGATAATGCCTCCATTCACACCACTCACACTGTTCAAAAGTCGTTTCACGAGCATGCTGATGAGTTTCAACATCGTCCCTAGCCTGCGCAGTTCCCAGATCTGAATATCAACGAGCCTCTGCGGACTGTTTTGGAAACCAGTGTTCGCCGTTGATTTTCACCTCCTTCGTATCTACCTGAGCTGGAGGCTGTGCTGCATGAAGATGGCTTCAAATTCCTCTCACCACCATTCAGGACTTGTATCGGTCTATTCCGTCCAGAATTCAACCTCTTATTTGGTGCTAAAGGAGGACCAACGCCAATTTAATACAAAATGTTCCGACTTCCACAAGTGTTTTCATGATTTTGTCCAATACATTTACATGCAAAGACTATTATATACAAAATATAACTTTGAAAATATCACCACCCGAACTTTTCCACGTAAGAATAATCATATTTTTTTTTCTCAGCTTAACACCTTTAGTAAAATCGTAAGTCATGTATCTAGATTTAATTGAAAATACTCTTCAAAAAACTCCAGATCTTTTAAACCATTAACACCTTGTGATAAAATCACTAATTCCTCCTAAACATACTAATACTTCTTCTGAGAGTAGCCAAGTCCTACTTCAAATTAGGCCGGCTTTTCTTACAGGCGCTCGTTGCTTGCTCTCCGTGCGATTTGTCTGAATAGCCCATTGAAATACGTGTTTAAGTTAGTGTACTACTTGTAACACGAGTTTTTATTGGCTAATCATAGTAATCGCAAGCAATACACGGGGTGAGTGTCTGCAAGGAAAGCCGGCCTATTCTGTCGCTACCACCACATTTAGAGAATATAGTAATTAGATTCCAAGTTCCCTTTTGGCTGGACTTTAGATACTTCCCCACATCGTTCACAACCGGTTGGGTTTTGTTAGGTTAGCTAAAGTTCAGCTATTTGTATTCGGTTTAGTTATGGAATTCACTCGGAATCGGGACCAAAATCACTGTTCAAGAGGAGTGATTCCTTCCGCGAGGGAATATCTAAAGTCCATCCGTACCTTCCAATAAGCACGTAATTTATACTTTACCTATGCAAGTAAGGAAAGCAACTGTGTATCGCTTCGTACAGCAGGGGCACTCTGGTCGAACATATTTATCAATCCATCGTAGTGGCGGTCTGTCCGGTTCTGGTAACGAATCTGGTGTTCCTAGTTCGTCTCTTCCTACGAAACCCTTTTCATCCTCGGCTTTGTCAAATCCTCTGAAAAAAAGGAGAAGAAAGAGAATATAATCCATTTGCTGAGTATGGTTCTGTATGTCATATATTTACCAGAGAATCGCTCATTTGGAGCTTGTTGCTAGTGGTCTAGTAATAAAGAAAAAGTTAGGTGATGGTCTCTGTGAGTGACCATTTTGGAATATTGACGCCATCTTTGATTTCACTATTTCGAGCCATAGTGCCTATTAAAAATGCATTGCATAGGCATGTGAGGTGTCATTTTATACGTTTTTGATGCTGAAAACGTTTGAGACATAAAAAAATCATTTTAACAAAACTTGATACGTCAGTAATTATTAATATACAAGGGTGAGTCAAAACTTTTGGAATATTGACCTAAATGCTTAATCTGTGACGCGTATGTCACGTGACCGAAAGAGTTCGAGTCGTTGAAGGTTCTTGTTAGAACGGATCATTTCCGTAGTAGTTGGTGCTGTCAAATATTGTGCGGTGCTTCGTCCTATGTGAAATGACAAGACAAGAAAATGTACATGCAACATCGTCTAATTCGGGAACTTTTGCTGTACGAGTTCTAACTGGGCCATAGCGCAGCGGAAGCAACCCGAAAGATATGTAGTGTGAACGCTGAAAGTGCATTTGAACACAGCATATCAACCAGATGGTTAAAAAAATGTGGCTCTGGTTGCAAGAACCTCGAAAATGAATTAAGGTCAGGCAGCCCAGAAACTGTGGATTCTAAGACCGTGGTCAAATCATAGAAGCAATCTGACCATCAGCACTCTGAGAAATGTACCTCACGGATTGACCCCAGCTCAAATACAGCGTCAAGTGGATGTTTTCAAGGAACTTCTGAAAAACGCACGTGATCTGCGCCTTACCAAGAGAATAATTACATTGAATGAAAGGTGAATATTTTTCTTTAACCCTAACGTGTATAAGCAGTGGTTAAAGAACGGTCAGCTCCCAGAGCCTGTTGCCAAACAAGGACGTTTCGAACCCAAATTGTTGCTCTGCGTTTGATGGTATTATGAGGGGACAATTCTCTTCCAGTTCGTTCATCAATACCGACCTATATTTCGAACAGTTCGAGCGGATGTATGCCATGGTACGGCAAGAATACTAGTCATAAGTGTGCAAGAGATTCATGTTGATACTTTTCAACTAGAATACCTTGTACAATTTAGGCCTACTGTCATTGTTGAAATGTATTTAATTTCAAATTATCATAACAAGTATCCTAATACTGGAATATACATTATTTATCGATTTTATGCTACTTTATATTTTAAGAAACATTGCAAATCTATTTAATGTAAATACAAGAGATTTTCATGTTTTTGTGTGTTTACTAAATAATGATTTGTAATTACTTTTCGGTGCTTATACTATCGGACATGTTTTCAGCACGCTCAAAACATATAAAATGACACCTCACACGGCTATGCAATGCATTTTCAATATGCACTATTTTTGGAAATAATGAAATCAAAGATGGCGTCAATATTCCAAAATAGCCACTCGCAGAAACCATCACCCAGCTTATTCTTCATTAATAGACAATTATAAATAAGCTTCAAATGAGTGATTCTCTGGTAAAAACATATGACATACAGAACCATGTTCAGCTGTTGTATTAAATATACTATAATTTAATTCATATGACGGATATAAACATCAGTGTTTATGAGTTCAATAAAATTACAACCAAAGACATAGACTAACAGTTATCTGCCTGGCGTGATGCTCTGAAACAGAAAGCATAATGTAAAACTTAGCTGATGTACCCGCCCGATTGCGCGAGATGAAAAATACTGAGAGCTGCGACCGTTTTCAAAATTAGTTGGCAACACTGTCCCAGTACTTAAATTTGATGTGTATACGTCCAACGATGAGGAAGTAATATAAAAAATTGGATTTTAAAAATTGGTTGGCAACACTAACTAACAACTGCGGCGCCCGAAGTATGATATGTCGAAGCACCTAGATGCTAAATTTTGTACGGATAAGTCTAACGATATGGAAGCAATTTAAAGTTTTGAACATTTAAAAGTACTTGCCAACACCGTGGCACCTGGGAAACACGGAGAATTTATACAATCTGTCTCAGTACCTAATGCACAAGTTTAATTTAAATCAATGAGGATTCGTTATGAAAAAGTAACTTTTAATAGGTTGGAAACACTGACATACTCCGCTAACTCAAAGTACCTCTATGACCTGGCTCAGTACCTAAGGAACACGTATGAACGCATGTAGATTTGTATAATTAACAAACAGACAGTTTCGGTTTCGTATATAAGCAAGGAGAAATACCGATCTCTATTTGTTCTTTTGAAGAAATTACCAGAGTTTACACTACGTGGCAGCACTTACAGTTCAGGAGATGATAGTGACCCCTACTGGTGCTATCACTGAACTCTTTGAATAAGTCGTCGTAGGTATCTCAGACTTATCAAACTTCTGTATACGTATTTCTCTGTCATATAAGACTAAACTGGAAATGTGTACAGATCAGACGAAAACTATGATACATTATTTGATGCATGAAAAGTCCTCACAAAATATTAATACAAGAAAACTTATTAGTAAGTATGTGCTCTAAAGTCCCGTAGTTTCGGGATAAAAAAATATGAGGTAAGAAAATTGATCAATTTAAACTAAAGTTTGATTGAACTAATAGTATAGTTGAGAAGGTCTGTCGCCAGAGTATAATATTAAATTTAACTCGAATAATTCCTAATTCAAAATCTCTCAAAATTTCGTTAAAATATCATACATAAGACTTTGAAATTTTATGTGTACTGGCTTGCTTAATAGCATTTCTACTTTGTGTTTTTATTCTGTTTAGACCCCCTCAACATGGTACTAATAATGAAATGTATTGTACAAGGGGCATGCTGGGAAATACTATTTCCGGACCTTTTATCTTTACATTAATTTAAATTCTGATTTTATATCCACTCAAGAAAATTTCACAAACCTCTCCTGCAAAAAGGTTAAGTTCTGAGTTGGAAGCGCAAAATTTTACTGCAAACGTAAATTGTTCTAAATATTTTGATATTGGTTACGATTCGATTTGATAGATGTCTCAAAAGACAATAGACACAAAAAGGTTCAATTAGTCTTGCTACTTAACAGTTAGGCAACTATTACTTAAAAAGATTATATATTCTAAATATTAAGCTAACAAAACTTGAGATCAATATGGAGATACACGAACGAAACGAATCTTAGTGGAATTTGTTGTACTACTTGTTGAATAATTTCCAGATAAATGTTATAAGAATCCCGTTGCGAGCTTCGGCGATAAAAGATGTGATGGATTTCGCCTTTGGGCTGGTAATTTCATATTGTCAGTTTTAAACACACACATTTTCCACAGAATCAAGATACATACGTAATTCCTGTGCTAAGTTGGAGAGAATTAATCACAAAATAAGTGCAATACACCGTGTCATCTCTACTTGGCACTTTCTATCAGTGTTGTCAGGTAGAGGAAATTTTGTCGGAAGGCGGGAACATCTGGGCCACAAGAAAGTAAAAAAAGAAAACGAGAAATTTTGTTGAATATTTTTGGCATTTCTTGTTTTAATTTCCAGTAATTTTTAAAGAAAATCTAGTTTCCTTTAAAATTTTCCAAAAATCGGGAAAATTTTCAGTATTTTTTAGGGAGATATTGCGACAGCAATCTAACAACACTGCTTCCTATGAAACACAAACTAACAATAAACCAAGATGTACCTCAGTTTTTTAAGATCGTTGACTTAATAATTGGTAGGTCCTG